>JBBPOK010000097.1:0-73352 GCA_038091415.1 Leccinum variicolor | reverse complement strand
CAAGAAGTTTGACTTAGTAGTGTCCCGGTGTCCCTCGAATCCATATGACCAAACTGAAAAAAATCGACCGTAAAAGAAGCACGCCGGATCACCAAAACGAGCATGCCTGTCGTGCTTTCCATATACCTCAGCACCCCTCCGTAATTTCCTGGTTTATGCAAACTTCTACAGTACCCCCGTACTCTTTGATTGGCTCTCCGAGCGGTTCACTCCTTGAGGCTAACAGCGTCCTCAACCGCGACCGAGATTGTTTAATGCGATGACTACGGAACACACGGGCAGGTCGATATCGCAGAACGAAGACAAGGATCCGGACCCTGAAGTGGTCGACGGGATTTATGAGGTGCGTACTTGCTATCGTATCAGACGTGCCATGATGTGACCTTGTTCGCTTCATCCAACAGTCTAGTGCTGGAATGCGGCGGTGCCGGGTGTCTGTCTTACGGTCGGTTTCGACTCTCCAGGCACTCTGCATGCTCTCGGGACTCTTGTATGCACACCAGGGCCCAGGCTCACTGAGTTCTGCGTGTCTGGGAACAGGTGCACGTTTTGATCGATACGTTTTTGCTACTGGTAGGTGAATAACCTGATTGATTGCGGATCGCAAAGGTGCTCCGGGAGGAGTCGAGTGGAATGCATGCGGAAGCAGAGCTAAACATTGAAGGCCCCACTAAGTATTACTGATATGTACCTAGGTATCAGGCAGGCTGCATCGCTCCGGCGGTCCTGCAAATTGTTACCTGCCGGATCTTCGATTGCATTTCATGTAAAGTAGACGTGGCAAAGGTTGGCGCTGAAACAACAACTACTATGATAAGTGCCGGGCGTACAGTGGGATTGTTTACATTCTCAGAGCTGACTTCTTCACCGCTCGCAGCTGTCCTGATTGCCGTCGAAGGGGAACGAAGGTCCAGACAGTGACGCTCTGGCCCACTACTGCTCCCACCAGGCCCGAAACCGCTACCTTTCATTGAGAACGTACTCGGAATGAACAGGGATGCTTCACATCTGACCTACAAGGAAATACGTCGTGGCATGCACATTGAGATAGTGGTCCCGAAAATGACGTCGACGTGGGATCGTCGAAAAAGGAGTAGATTAGACAGAAACATTGGGAACCTGCTTCGTATCAACATGGTGAATCGAAGCTCAAGTGCTCACCCATGAAACTTGCCAATGATGGAGTGCGGCAAGCGTGGCAGGTACCACAGCAACGGAGGCACTAAAATTACGAAGACAACTGGTCTGAACGCTGCGGCATTCCTGAACACATCGTCTGCCGCTGGAGGCGCGTGCAGGGGGCCAGTCCAATAAAATTACGTCGTGATTTCAATGTCATTCTTGCAACGACTCGATTTCACCCCTCGTAAGAATTCTGAGCATGATTCTGCTCTGCAAGACAACCTCATCGTTATTCCACCCTCACTTGGAAGACGGATGGCTCACCTGACGTCTTCGCCATCGCCCTGAAACTCGCGCCACAACAACTTGTTCGTTGTTCTGGATCGCAGCCAGCTGGACGTGGAACCTGCAGCTGAAACGTGCACAACATGTGGAACAGCATTGTTGAATCTGGATCTGACGCGTCGTGAACAGTCGGATCTTGAGGAGCAAGAAGAAGGTGCTGCGGACGAGGAGGATGACGCTGGAAACCTATCAGAATCAGATAAAAGCTGCGCCGCAGACTTTCACTCCCCGTGCACCCACGAAGTTGACGAAATGATAACGGAGCTTAATTGTAGTTTGGTTTGATGGGACGCGGTGAATAGTGCCGCTGAGCGGAGCGGAACTTCTAGGTGACAGACTGTAACCTTCTGTCTAGGATGGGTACCCCTGACCGGCCTGACCGGCGACCCCCGGGCTTAGCAACTTGAACACAGCCCGCGTTATGCGTTACGGTTGCCAATGTTGGCAATCCTTGGGACTTTTTTCTCGGACCTTTTAACATATCCCTGGTAGCAAAGGTCAAGCTTCAAGCTTCAAGGGTGGTGGTCACACCGCTGATCCAACGTTCTCTTCAACAGAGGGAGTACATATAGCGATGTCCAGGTTCTCTGAGGTTGTTTACGATCCTACGGCACAAATGGCTACCGTAGGAGCAGGTCTGATCTGGGATACCGGCTCTTGAGCCACTCAGCCACATGGAATGAATGTTGTCGGCGGACGAGTACCCGGTGTGGGCGTCGCAGGATCTACTCTTGGGGGAGGTATGTTTGTGTGCTTGAATGACCAAAAAGTGATTTTGACGTTGCGAGCAGGTTACTCTTGGCTTACGAACCAGTTTGGTTTGACCATTGACACCGTGCAATCTTATGAGTTAGTCGGACGGCCCTTAATGTCACCGAGACGTCGAGTCCTGATCTGTTCTTTGCGCTGAAATTGCGTGTTTTTTTTTCTCAGTAAGCTTGTCGTGAACTCCTGGGGCGGCTTGAATAATTTCGTGCGTTTAAAATATTCTGCGGACGAATCTCTGTTAATCGTCGGTTCAGGGCCCGGGTATCGTGACTAGGTTCACAGTGAAGACTTTTCCGCAGACGCAAGTTTGGGTGCATATGTATCCCTTCCTCATATTAGCTACAATATAACCCAGGTGGAAAGGGTGGTCTCATTAATCATAGCGTGAGCGTTCTAAATCAAGTGCCAGTGAACCTGGCGACGGCTGATATTAATTTTGCAGCAAAAAACACGGATCCAAAGGCTGCGATACTCACCACACCTCGGACGAGTACTGAGTCCTTTGTGCAGGATCTTTTCAGAAGCCTAAATTAACAGACTCCCTTGCATCGATGCAGCTGGGCATCTTCCAGATCCTTTTCTACGATGCACCAACACCGCCTACCGGAATCTTTGACGAATTCATGGCGACCTCGTCGGTCGTTCAGGATGATGTTGTGACACGTACCTTTTCTTCCTTTGTACAATCTGTACCCGGAAATGCGACTTACGGTACAAGGTGAGGACGTATCTCATCCAACCTCAGCATTAAACTTTAAAGTAGAGGAATTTCTGGTTCGATTTCTGCCACGAATCATTCGCTCTCCTTGCTCCAGTCGATTCGCCAACGAGAGACTTTTATAAGCGGAAGATTCCATTCTGGGGGCCAAAACCTTCCGGAATTGGTGCTTCTTGTTTCTTATCATGACGTGTAACCTTTTTCTCCCCACGACACCAATATGACACCATCGGCATACCCGTCAGATCGTGTGCGAGGTCTTCTCCCACTCCACACCTACTATGCATGGTTATTGCCGAACTTCGACGGATGTGATACGGACGAGCGCGCGGACCCTATAAGGAGTTGCTTCGTTGACGACGAAAGAGGGTGCTGCGACAAGAGAACCGAGCGCTTCCAATGACAAAAAGTTAACTGACCGTGCACGAGACCGTATTCAAGGATTACAGTAAATTAAAGTTGCCGAGTTCTCAATTGAATCTTGGACACGAACTGGCGTTGGCGCTGCCAAGTCACTCTAGTACGCCCTTCTCGTCTCCCCCCTTTTCTTTGTTTTATGTTCCCGAGCTCATCTCCACGCTAGTGCCGGGAATCCGTTCGAGGCTGTACTAACACATTCCATCCCTATATAGTCCTTGCTGTGCGTGACGACCAATGAAGGAAATTTTTTCATTGTATTCCGAACCGATTGCGATGCCACGTATGATAGTAGGTATTCTATCTGGCCTTATCTATGGGCACCGGGGCGGCCACGGACCTTCTTCCCTCGCGCCGCATGCAGTTAGTTCTCCAGGGACTCATTGCAGATAACTACACCTGGAAACTTTAGGCCTCAATAGAAGTCAGACTTTGTGCAGCTGGATGGATGGCGTCTCTCATGTGGGCGCAAAATGCGCAGGCATCCTGGCCCTAGAAAATGGTGGACGATGAACAGGTGAGCTGGACAACTCGTCGGGTCCCCATCCAAATCCCAATGCACCAAGTCATGTCGTTCTGCTTTTTTTCCCTCGTTCTTCTGCTGCCTCCTGCTCTTTTCGCCTCCTGGGCCGCAAAACCACTGCTGGTCCCGCGCAAGCGCACGTACAAGAGCGTAGCGCAGGTCCGAGACCTGCTTAATCCATCCCATATCACCCTCGAGAGCCTTCTCCTCGCCCGTGCGGCCCCCAACCGACGTCTGCTACAGGCTTTTGGGCTCACGAATACGTTTGTCAGCAGCGACGTAAAGGTTCACAAGGCCTTTACGACGAGTGCCAAGGCGCTCATCGCCGCGGGAAGCCCAGGCGAAAAGGAGGCTGCCTGGCGGGCGGTGGCGTCCAGCGCTGAGGCCACCGTCCGCAAATTTCTGCCCGTCAATCACGACGACGTCGTTGCGTTCTCCACCTTCGTGCAATGCGTTACCTTCGCTGTCGTCCTCTCCACGCTCTTCCACACCGATTTAGACGCGATTCGGTACGAAGATGTCGTTTACGTCACGCAGGCTATCAACCGACGCTGGGAAGACTCCAAGGCCAATAATGCAGCTGCGATGCTCAAGGAGGACGGCAACTCCTCCTACTCACTGCGGAGGATGAACGCACTCATAGAACAGTGGGTCGTCGATCTCGAGCGGTTCCCGAACCCGCTCAACTTTATCTTGCCTGCCTACGAGACAATGTGGCGAGTTGTAGCGGTGACGATGGCTTATGTTTATCGGTGCCCCAACAACACGTTACGCGACGCGGCGATCAGGTTCGCAAGAGAGCCTACGGAAGAGCGCTTTGAAATGTTTGGAGGGAAAGAGGGCGAGGGTTCGAGCATGCAAGCAGTCATCTTGGAGGTTCTACGTTTACATCCGCCCACGAGACACATTGCCCGCGCAACAACCACCGAATCAGCGGCCTCTGGAAATGCAGGATCATGGTTCCCACGGTGGTGGAATGCACTGGTGAGGCCTGAAATCGAGATTGCGGATATTGAAGCAGTCCACCTGTCGAAGAACGAGTATGGAGAGGATACGGACGTGTTCGATCCGATGAGGTTTCACCCCTCACGGCGCGAGGGGAAAGGGCGACCGGAGCTCTACGCATTCGGATATGGGAAACTGCGGTGCGTTGCTGCTGCGTGGGCACCGATGGCAGCTGGGGTCATGGCGGCCAAGGTCATCGAGCAGTTGGAAGAGGCAGGTCGGACAGTCACTGTCGGCCGCAAGATTGGGGGGCGGAGCGGATGGGTAGGGTGGAATGTGGCGCGAAGGGTCGAGAAGGGAGCTTTGGAGTGACGAGAAAAGGGTGGAATGAACCGATAACATGTGTTTGATTAAATTTGTCTTGGTTTCGAACTCTGCCGCGCCCATTATTGCTTATCCAAATAGAATCACTATGACATACCTGACACTATTCGCAAGTGCTAGCCATCGGAATTGGGAACACCAATGACCGTTATGACCTATGGGTTTCGGCTCGCATATACACCTCGTGCCTTCCAATTTCTCGGACGTGCCAGCATCTCGTTCCGAATTGTATCACCGCCGGAGGCACTGCCCAGCCAGAAGAGACTAAAGTAGTCAAGTCAGGACTACATGCTGGCAAATGGCTGACGAGATAGCCGCGGTCTCGAGTTACCTTGATCATCCATCCTGGACCCGCTGTTTAGGTGAACGCTATCCATACCACAGCGCTACACCCCTGGACGTCTGGACCCCCACGCCGTGCCGTTGGGACCCAGGACGAGAAGCCACAATGTATGCGTGTGTTGGATTTGAACTGTGGCATCCTCCCGTCCACACGCGTGGGAAGCTTCAAGCGGTCCCTCGACAATCTCGAGTCGACTTCGTCGTCCGAATTAGCTCTTCTGCTATACCCTCCGCCAGACCTCGCCGTGTTCCCGCCTGCGCCCACAATCTTGTAGAGTTCGACTCGATGAGGTAATGCTTGCCAGACCGGCGGAGGAGAAAAGTCTATGGTTCCATCGCATCTCAAGCGCTGGCCTGGCCTCATACGTACGTGGATCAGGACAAGAGCCACCACCTCACTCGACTGATCCGCGCCCTCCGAACACGAGTTCACACGCTTACATGCGTACGTACTCAACTCAACAAGTACTCGCACCGCCGTGTCAGTGGCATTAGTATCATAACGATCACATTACATGCCATTGACATGATGCCTTGCCGCACTCTCAGAGCTTCCGTGCCCCGCGGCCCAGCTTGAGATAATCTCATCTTACAATCGCGGAATGTGTAACTCTCTCTTTGAAGTTGTCCCTGGTGCGTATCCCTTGAGTAAATTATTTCATTCATCATTATTCGATGTGCCTCTAGTATAGTAACCGTATCTGTCGTTATGACGAGCGGATAAGGAAAGAAGGGAGATGGAGTCAGATGGGGATGATGGGATGGTGGTGGTGGGTAACAGCCCTACTATAGCGCTGTACCATGATTGCATGACCGAGCTTGAGTGAGTCCAGACTAGCCTATGAAACTCGAAACCTAGTAGAAAAATGTACGAAAGGCAAACAAAAACAGTCTGATTTCGTCGCGAGGAACGAAAAGAAAAAGGCAAACAAGAAAAACAGTTCGCATAGAGAGGCCACGTCCTAAATTCATGATCGCGACATTTGCCCAATTGCAAGTAGAAGGGACAAGAGAGAAGAAAGAAGGCGAGAAACAATATCGAAAAAAAAAGACCCCCAAAAATATAAACGACTTGAACGTGAAAAGGTGAAAGTATGCAAAGTATCATCCCGACATGAGCCCGAGCCTGCCACCAGTAATGAACACCCAAAACCCGGAAAGTTGGAACGCGTCTAGTAGTAAGTCTGGCCCCGCTTCGCCCGCTCTGGAAGCGCCGCGATCGGTCTCGACCCAGGCGACCCCGTCGCCGTACCTACCGTAACGCGGTTTCCCCTCTCCCCATCTTCCACCCGCTCCATCTCCCATTTCCCTAGCTCCATCCCTAACTCGTTCTCTCTCTCTTCCTCCATCGCCATCCCCGACCCACGTTCCTCCATTTTGACGCCCTTGGACATCACCCTCGCACCCCGCTCCACCAACGCCCGCTTCGAACTCACAGGCCCGAGTGTCTGCGACGGATATCGCTTGAACGACGGCCGGAAAACCTCCCCGTCACTCCCACTCCCGCCAGTCACACTCGTGCCGTCGCTCGTCACGCTTGATGCGCGCGAATTGCTCGCATTGCTGGGCTCGAACGACGCGCTAGAGCCAAAAGCGGAACCCGAGTGCGAATGAGGATACCCGTGGTGTCCGTACCCACCTAGAGTGGCCATGGACGACGTCGACATATCGCTCGACGGTGGGACCGGCAACGAAATCGACGCACCCTGCATCGGTGGCGGTTTCACCACGTGTGGATGGGGATGCGCACAATGAGGTTGGTGAGCAGCAGCAGCAGCATGCGTCACAGGCACCGTATTGAACGCCTGCGCCAACGACGACGTCGAACTCGAACTCGACGGTCGACTGATCCCTTGTTGCAGACCCGCAGCAGAGCAAGTAGAAGCAGGCGAAACCACAACCCCCTCCATCAACGGCGGCGGCGGAGGGCTGTCCCCACAACTCGGCCTTGTTCCCCTCCGTCTCGGCACAAGGTTCAGCTTGAGCGACGCACTCCGCGCGTTCACAGCCGCTTCATAACTCCTCAGATCCTCCGGGTTCCCGTGCAGCGTCGTGCGCATTGCTCCACCCCCACCTCCTACTGTCACTGCTCCGACCATTGTCTCACCATGCCCATGTCCATTCATCATCATCAACGGATATCCCTTCTCCACCGTCGGCGTCACGCTTGGCAACGACGACACCCTCATCCTCCGTCGCTGACCCGCCGCAGACAATGGAGACTGCGGCATCTGCGCGAGCGACATTGGCGTAGACAAATCCGGCGCCGCCGTTGTCGTCGTTCCAGACCCGGACCCGGAGCCGCTTAAGGGCGAACGCATATACGTCTTCCACATCTCCCTCAACTCCCTCGCGTCCGCGGCCAATGCTTCCTTGTTCGACCCAGGCGGGGTGGACAGTGCGCCCAGCGACATTCCGCGCTCCCGTCCTTGATGGAGATGATGATGCGGGTGTTGCACGCGTGCAGGCATGGGCGTCGCGTTGGGCGAATTGGGGAGCACGCCCATGCCGAGGGTCGAAAAGAACGGGACGCCATCCGAGGAAAGGCCGGCGAGCACGTTGGGGTCGTCGATTGACATGAGTCCAAATGCAGAGGAGAACCCGCCTTCTCCGACAGTATGCGGTGGCTGTGTCGCAGCAGTAGGGGGAGCAGTAGTAGGGACAGTGGCAACTGGAGGCTCAGACGGGTCAAGAAAAGACGTTGGCGGTTGAGATGTTGGTATCGAGCTGCGGCGTTGTGCGAGAGCGTGAACCTGCCTCTGCATCTCCTCCGAATGACTCTCGTACATGTCGCTCCCCGGGAGCGGGAGTTGCAGACTTGAAGACGTCGCGCTCGAAGGGACTGACTGCGACGTCGTGCTGCTGCTGTCGCTGAAATCCAGAGACACTCTCCGGGGGCGGTACGCAGAGCCGATGGAACCCGCAGTGTCATAGAATCCGGGGGAGAACGAAGCCGGCTCCGAGGACGTGAGTGAGTGGGTCCTCTCAATACCTCCTTCGAACGACTTGGTATCTTCCACGAGTGTATATGTCCCAGGTTCGCCCCAGGCAGGGTACCAGTGACCCAACGACGGTGGTTGATGTTGGTGGTGTTGGTGGTGTGTCTGGGTAGCATAAATGCTTGGGTGCGCCACGACAGGGCTGTTTGAGATCACGGGGGCACTACCGCGTCGAAGCAGTTCGAGGGTCTGTGCGCGGTATTTTGCAGCCATGTCCATGTCGGAGCCCAAGGCAAAGGGTGGTTGTAACACGTCATGAGTGATCCAGTTGGGAGGGTAAGCAGCTGGATTGACGGCGGCAGGGTTAAAGGAGAACGGGGTATTGAAGATTTGGTCTGCGCCTGAGTATGCAGAGACAGTGGGTAGCGTGGTATAGTCGTCGATGAAGGGCGGGAACCGGGAAGGGCCGACGCTGCCTGCGAGGGAGGAGCAGGAAGAGGAAGGGGATCGCGGAAGATGGTGGCCTGGTCCGCTCGGAGCGGTTTGCCGGTGAAATTTGACATAGGTACAGCGGAATTTGCGGGAGACGCACTTTGCTGTACGAATGATGAGACGATGAAAGGAAAGCAGGACAAAGGACGTACAGCAAGGGTTGGACCCGTCGCAGGGGAGACTGGACTGGACGCATTGATCGCAGGCCTGTTTGGATGTTGTCGCGCGCGAAACAGCGGCTGAACCCTTTCGACGTCCGCCCGCGGTGGTATTGGGTGGAGGCTTTTCGTTGGCGTGGCACTTGTTGGTGTGGCGAGCAAGAAGGTCACTAAGTTGCAACAGGTTGGCGACGATATGAAAGGGTCGGTAGGTGGAGTGGCGTTACCTTCTGGCGAACTGATCACCACAGAATTGGCATTTATACGGACGATCGCCCGTGTCTGTTTATGCTAGCGCGTGAGCAGGGGACGAGGTGGAGCGAGGGAGTGCTAGGGAACGTACGTGATCGCATGTGGCGTGCTACGTGTTGAGGACGAGTGAAGGTGGCTTGGCAGACTGGACATTTGTGGTCGCCGCCCATCGTGTATGACAGTGGTCGGGGGGTTGTCGTCGTCGTTGTCGGCGATGCTGAGAGAGTCGTTGGCTCGCTCGCAGTTGGTGGATCCAAAGCCGATGACACAACTTGTATATATTTACTCTATCACATCTATCCAACCCCAGATCTCAGATAAGCGGCTACTCCCGCTTAATGATGTCATAGATTCATATCGCACAGGAATCTTTCCATTTGTCTCTCCCGCTACCTCCCTTCCCGTCTTCTACGCCTCTCCTCATCCAAACCACCACCAGCCCCACCTACATCGATCACGGTATGCAAACTACCAAGAGACATTGTTACAAGATTTACCGGGTCGTCAAGACAATGAACAAATGACGCAATCTGATTGCGTCTATTTACGCGAGATCGTGGCGGAGATCAACCCACTGCACGATGATGAATGACGTCAGGGAACGACAATACGCCGGCAGCCACAGCGTCATGGCACTCACCTCGGTGCAGCCACCGGAACGAACACCTCCGCTTTCGCACTGCCAAGGGGTCAGCATCAGCATCGAATGCAGGGTAAACGTGTCGGCCTCGCGTGGCTCCCCAGACTGAGACCCCCATTCCGGCTATCAACCGCTCCCGTCGACGTGTCGGGGGAAACAAAGCAATTCCCAGAGACAAAAAAAGGACAAAAATAAAATGGGGCGTCGTCGGCTCGGGCGAGCGTCCTCTTCAAAAGTCAGCGCCGCATCCCACAGCGGATTCTCTGTCCGACAAGACGGCGGTGATCATGAGATCCCGCTCACGATCTCACGGAATCAACCTCCGCAGGACATCTCCGCAGCAGCATGCCCAGATAAGGTCAAATACCTGCCGTGGCATGAGAAAGAAAAGGGACACGCGGGATGAGCACGGGCAGAGACGACACACGCTACGCCGTCACCGCGGTACACGCAAACCGATCTCAGTGCTGCTGCCGCGTCGCTGAGCTCGATGCGGCAGGAAATGACTGACGTAATGGGGTTCGATGAACGTATGCCACCGGCGTCATCGATCTTCACCGCCGCATCGCAGTGAGAAAAAGGGGGGCCAATCGGAGACACAATCGACGGACCGCGTCCGATCACAGTCGATTAAATCCGCGAGAGAAGCACCTCACTGCCCCATCCGATCTCTCCCGATCCCACACGTCACCACCAACACAAATAGGGACAAACGTTACTCACGGTGTCAGGTTGTCCACGCCGAGATACTTCATGTCGACGGGAATGTAGTGCTTGTTCGGAAGCTTGTACGTCGCTTCCTCCACCCCTGAGTTCTCCGCAATAACTCGCTCTCCCATCTTGTACAGCGTAGCCTGCTTTGCCATGACAACGTGTGAGAATAATCGTCATCTTTTGGCACCCACCTGCACGCTTGCGCTCTCGTCCGTCGCGAATAGATCCAGGGTGGACGCCCTCGCACGCTCAGCAATACCGAGCGCGTCCCACACCGACCCCTTGGCCTCGCCAATGTTGTTGGGAACACCAAAATCGAGCAGCTTAGGATCAGTAGGGACGGGGATCGAGACCGGTGCAAAGCGGTACTCGAGGTCGATAGACGTGCTCAAAACGCGCTCGGAGACCTCGACGAGCGTCGTATACTCGTCGCGGAGGAAACCTTCGAACGCAGATCCAGTCGACTTGAGCACTGCGGACCGCATGAGCGTGGGCTCAGATATCCTATCGATTGACGTACCCAACAAGTCGGCTATGCCCGCAGTTACATTGGCCGTCAGGGTCTTTTCGTTCTTCTTCTCGAGCTACAGAGAGGGAGACCGCGGAGAGGGATTAGCACATGCAAAGTGTGAGAATGGGTAAGAGGGAGAAGAGCATGTGTGCACCAGTCACCAGGAGCAGTGCGATTTATATAAGTGTAAGGAATACAGGGACAGTCCCCGTAGCTCCACGGGCTAGACCACGGTCTCCGGTCCATGTGGAGTCGACATAATTTTTTGGTTCCGAAGTCGGGGTGCGTTGCCGGCTCCATTCGGAATGCTATCCGTGTATTGCACAGCAGATTCCACTCACCGCGACGTGGACAATCCTCTTATCATCTCCGTCCCGGAGGAATGCGTGTGGGTGCGATTTGGCCTGTCCGCTCACATTGATGCGTGACCAACGAAGTTGCTCGATGGTGATGAACGCCTTCTGAAGGTGGGCGTATTTCGAGAGGACATGCGTGCCAAGGTGGAGCGCAAAATGTTCCGCAACCAGAATATGATCCGATACTTTGGCCAGATCTAGTTCGTGCCAGTGCGTGGGTGGTGGAACATCAAGAAGACGAAGGAGACTTACAATATGTGATGTTCTTCACTGTCGACAGAAAGGCGTGTGAAGGCGGACATGGAAAGACAATGGGCGCATGACGTACTGGAATCGGTAGTGACGACGACCGAGTTATCCGCCTGGGTGAACCTAGGACATTCACAGCTCCACATCCCATCGTCACAGAGCCTCGAACATCCTTATCACTCACGAGACATCGATATCGCCTTCGACGAGCAGCGTGACGTTGTACTCGACGATGTAGTGCATTCCATTGCTCTCGCGCTTGATCCGGAAGACCCGCACCTTGTCCTTGCCGTAGTGGGCACTCTTGAGGATGACGTCTGCGTTGTGTGTGGACATGATGGACAGGGTATCTATCTTCCTCGAAGAAGCAGCGCAAGTCACAGATAAGATGAGCGGATCAAAACGGAAACGCCGACCCGAATTGTCCCGTAGCCTTGGCACCTGATAAGAGTTCTTTGCTCTCGGTGAACGTCCTGCCCTCAACCCCATTCTCCGCCTCCATATCTTCTCCCTCGTCCAGACTTCTACCGAGGATAAATGAAGTGACATTCCCTCGCCAAGGGCGAGTCTGTGCGACAACGTCCCCGGAGGACCGTTCCGGGTATCGACCACAAGGTACCAGGGGCGAGGAACCATCACATCGACCGAGCGAGTACCCGCGAGGTGAAGCCCAACTCGGGTAAGCAGAACGGTCTTGAGACCGTGCGGAAAGCCTGAGAATATCGTCTGGGTTCACGTACTACATATGCGCTGCGCTCTTCAAGTTCCCAGATTCGGACTCGGAGGGAAAAGGAGAAAATAAAGAGAACAACGAGGGAGGCGCGTTACGTAAACTTGTCCAATACTTTTCCATCACGTCGTTGAACGTTGATCGATGATCGATGAGCCTAAGCGGACAGACGCAGAACTTCCTATTCTCGTGTCTAGGCGGGATCGCGCTGTCCATCATCACCAATCAACGAAACTACCAAGTCAGATTGGTACTTACCCAAACCAGGCTGAATCATTGGCACTGGTCGATAAGTATAATATCAGTACGGAACTTCTTCGGGCTATCAATGAAATCGAACGTCTAATGAGCACCCGACGCATCACCGCCATACATTGCCAGCGCACCCGGACACGGCGTTCGGCTCCGGGTTCGGCGCTCCGGCAAAACTGGAACCTTCTTGCCACATTGCCAGTGGAGAGAAAGATTCGAGTCCGCCTTTGATCATCGATCAGGGCTGATGGAAATGGCGCATCGACCGGCGTAACCAAAGTGGTGCTGGAAATACTATGAGACCTATGAGACCGGCCACCGGGCCCGCCTAAGTTTACCGTCGCGCATGTACCTTGGCAATGTAAGCGTTGGTGGCGCCTCTAGTCACCTCGCACCAAACAGATGGTTACCTAACGTCAGATGTTGGGTCGTCGTACGATATGAAACGGGGGACCAGCAACGGATGTGCGCATGGCTAATAGTAGTGTAGTCAAACAAGCGGGACTCCCTCCTCACTCCACCGATCGCCGTGGTTGAAAACGTTGAAGAACGTGGCTCACGATCTGGGGGCGCCACCGAGCCCATATGAAACTTTATGTACAGCGTTCCCATCCGTCCGACTCGGACATGACATGACACGACGTGACATGACAGGGGAGGGTACATACTTATGATTCTGAATCTGAACACTGCGCAACGTTGGTCGATCTGGTTTTTTATAGTATGTAATTTCGCGATGAGTGAAACGTGTTGTAGGCGTAGTCTGAGTGGTATGCGGCCCGAGCCTGCGGGCGTCGGAGTCACGCTACGATCCTGCCGGTAGTTGTTGTCTCGACCCGCTCACAACGTTACGAAGGGAAGATGCGGAATCAAAATCGGACGGACAGTCTTGGTCTTCAATGAACTGCGCTTCAACGATACGCGATTGATTGACCGCTGACGCTCCTGTGCATTGATCAATCCCTTGATACGTGACGGTGTTCATTAGCATGCCACATTAGACCTGACGAGAACGAGTTCTCCCCATCCTAGATGTAATCAAGAAGGCTCCGATATTATATTCCGATATCGTTGGTTGAAAGAGCGAATTTGAGCATGTCGTCCAGTTCGGTTGTGCCAGAAATAGCACGTCCAGCGCAAAGTGCTCAATGAGGGAAAGTGATGGTCTTAGGAACGCGGAAAGGTAGGAAGAATGGATAGTCCAGCCAAGTACGCAGGCGGCGAGTGGTGAACCATTGTGTGTTCAAATCAATAATGCTGGGGTGAATTATATCTGATCAATGGAGTATAGCGCTCGCTCTTTTCATCTTGGACCGTTTCGATGTACTCGTGAGCAGATTGGCCACGACACGAAACAAAGGGTAGCCTGGAGCTTGTTCTCAACATCGATCTGGTCGTTTTTGGAAGCTGAGGAACGGAAGACGATCAAGTGGAGAAGAGGTTTTGCTGAACATCTCGAGTTCGGTTATAAAGCGGCATGTACGACCAGAACGGGCCATGCTGCATTGCATCGAATATGTCAATGCATCATGAGTCCTTTCCATAAATGCTCACGCGTGGATCTAGAAAAGACGGAACAAAAAAGTGGAAACCGGTCGTGGCCAACAGCGGAAACACTGAGACGGGCGCGCTCACCATACTCAGCTAGGCGACAACGAGGTGCGGGTACAAGAGGCCTATTACAGAAGGCACTGCCTATCGCGCTGTAGATGACGAGACACGTGATTCCGGTAAGTCCGGTTCGTACGATCATCTTTTGGGACTATATTTAGACTATGCAAATGGAGGTTGCCCAGGCAGCCTCTACCATCCTGCTATGCTGCATTTTGAGACAGTCAAGTAAGTGACTAAGTGACAGTAGGTGTTGTACGCAGTCGGCATAGTATTAACTGAAAGTTGGAAGCCGGCCGCCGCCGCCGCCGTCCGAGTCTACGTTCTAAAAAATCGGTTTTGAAGCGCGTTGCATTCATTCAATGTGCTTCTTCATAAGCGTACTGGGACCGAAACCTAGTCTAGAGCACTCATTTTTTTCGCTCGCCTCCGAGAGCTGAGAATTGGAGGCTTTGCATATTTGAGTCGCGTCCGACCGGCAAAGACTTTAACGCGCTCAGCGGCCCAGGACGTCCATGGACCAACTTGAACTTTTTCAACAAGTGGCTCCGCAGTGCTGCATGTGTACATACCCCGATTTTGGTCAATCGGTAACTCTAGTACGTTATGGGTACCAACACTGTGGTCAGGGCGGATCATATCGGCCTGCAATTGTGATCACCCAATCCATTAATATGTCCAAATCTTGTCTTTACTCCATGGGGAATTCGAGTTCTATGCTCGATGGGCCAATTTTCACGAAAACCGATATCATATCATATGGCCATGGTGCGCCACCAACTCAATTGAACCTAGTTATCTGCATGCCAGAGCCTGGCCTTCGCACCACCGACTTTTTAACGAGCACTCCATGCGCTTGGCATATCGTTTTTCGCAAGGAAAAAAGAAATTTGAACCCGGCTGGGCGCATGGTCCATGGTGCAAGCTAGAAGGTCGATGTGGCTCAACCTCCCAGAGACCCCTTGACTCGCTTATGATAATGGTCAGTTTTGGAATTTGAAGACTCCGCAATTCAAACCGTGTTTACCCGAAAGTCACGACTATGTACAGTCTTCAGTCGGGGAATACTCGACACTTGGACCCGGTCACCAAATATTTGGCGGGCGCCGTGATTGATTCCGGAAACGAACTGTCGTGCGCCTTACTTACATATCTCACGACTTAGTTCCACTTACCCGACCGAACCTTTCAAGTAACATGACAATCAAGTCCAGAGAAGATTCGAAACAGGTGCTGCATTCCAGAGCCTTTCCAGCCTGTTCCTCGCACTCCACGCGCTTCGCCCTTTCAGCAGCCATTGCGCCTGGACCGTCGTCTTGTTTCACTCTGTTCACGTTCCTTGGCAAGGTCCTCACCACCCTAGCCCCTCCCGTTCAACTCGCATTCGGCGATCTCAGCCTCGTGGCTCGAATCATTCCCGACGACTATTGGCAATTGCCGTTCTCCCTTTGGCTTCCCCGCGCTGTGCTCATTCATTCGTCGGGTCCTGGCGGTAACGCGCTACAAACGACTTGCCTCCACTCGACTTCCTTCACAAATTCCTGTGTCTCCATCAGCCCGAACTAGAGCCACCGTCGTCAAGGTATATATACCCCTGTTGTCTCTTCCTCTGGATTGACCATCACCGTCATCGTTCCCTCCCGCTGTTTTTGATCAGTTCTCCCTGTGTTGCGCCTTCTTTGCTTAATACTGTCATGGATATCTTTACACACTTGACACACCGTTACCCTTTAACGCCCAACGCCACACGACTTCATGCTCCTCACCAACTGCAGACATCTCACCAAGTGGCACCTCTACCAAACGTTGAATTGATCCAGAACCGAAGCCCCGATGGGAGCACGCGTCCGGATCCTAACAGGATGCAGGCCCGTTCTACACCCGTCTTGACATCCAGTTACGGTTTAGGTCCCCAACAGACATACATCCCCGTTGGTCCACGTGGTGTGGCACATTCTGATCCTGCAGGTCCCCTGAGTATATATCGCTTGGACGACTTTCCAAACCTGTCGGACCAATACATTCCGTCATCTAGCGACAAGATTACATGTACGGATCATCGGCCGCTAGACGATATCTTTGGAAATATCCACCCTTCGTCCCAATGGTCACAAATCAAGCCGTCTTCATTACATTCGTCGCAGAATGGAGCGCCTCGTGGCCACCCTCGGAATTCATCTGTCCTCACGTACGCTCTGCCGATTAAACCCCAGTTGGATGGTGTACTGCAGATACCTCTGCTTGCCGTGGACAACCAGATAAGGGGAACTGGCCTCGTTGTCGACTTCCGATGTTCTGATTGGGGTGTTGGTGTTCAGGTGCAAGGTATGCTATGGTGTGTTGTTGGAATGTCCTGACTGATACGCTTAACTCAGGAATACCAATGTCCGAACTTTTGCATGGGAATGTGTCTGGCCTTGAGGACCCCCATCAACGTGTGCTCGATGGATACGGCCTTACTCATCTGAGGTTCAATATACTCGTGAGTGCTTAGTACCCAGCTTGATATCTAATATCTAATTCTATCAACTACAGTGGCCACATTATCCTCCATTTGCGAAGGCGATATCCGCTTTCGGCACAGACCGTAAGCCAATAACTCGTGCTGAATTGGGTTATGAGGTATCCCTTGCATTTGCCGAAATTTTCTACGTACGTGGGCGTAGTACCCTCGGTTTTACGCCGCTCTAAACTAACCTGGTCTCACACGTGTTTCCTTTGGTGTAGCAAATAACGTCACAGTCTCTTTTCCCCGCACAACCCGGACCCTACACAATTTCTTCGTCATCTGCAGGGTCGTTGTCTCCAGGAATCCAATTTAACCAGCTTCATCTCATCACAGTGAGGAACACGAGTTGTGGGGAGTGGATGGCTGAGATAAGAGCAGTATCAATGTCTTGAGAGATCCGTGAGTCGCCATTGCTGTTTACCAGTCTTGTTTTTTCGTTCTATCATGCATCCACGAGGACATTGGTACTTTCATCGGATAATTCATGTTCTTACACTAACCTTGCATTTTAAAATTGTTATGATTGGCCCATTGACACCCAGCGAGATGTGTGTAGTCATCGTCCTTAGCTTGCGGAACCTACCCACCCCAGGTTGTGGAAGCGTAGTTCGCTTGAGAGTTACACTACGCTTTGACGTTGGCCACGACATGGTCCACTTTCGCCAACCTCGTGCTCGGGCCACGGCTACTACCGCCACAATGATACAAGGACCACCACAATTTTTATTTGTGGTCCGGACTACACAATAGACCTCTCGCGTTGTTCCGCACATTCGACATTGAGCTTTGACATCCTTGTTGACCATCTCCACTATAGACTCGCGACTACGGACTGCGCTTTGACAGCCATTTTATCGTATAATAGGTCAAGATGCCTAGTATGAATCGTCAACAATCTCAACCCTCCAGCGTCGTTTCCCCGTCTTCATCATTTCATACCATCCTCTTCAATCATGCCGCACGATAGCCTTGATTACTGGGTTCCACCTACCACTGTCCAACCTTCCGACCTCCATGTGCCTTTTCCATCAGTGGTGCGGGTCCCGACGGGGTACGACCAACATGGCCCTATGCCCCCGCCTACGACGCCCATTCCCGGCCAACTCTTGAGTCTCTACTACAGCGACCAGCGGCACGTGCAAGGCTACGCCCAACTCCCAGAGAATGTACCCGCGCCGGCTAACGGTTTTCCATTTAGGTCGGTCAGTGCTCAATTCGAATCGCTCAAGGAAGCTGCATCGCGGGTAGTTTGGGTGCCCACAGCGAGTCGGGAGGTCTTCGACGGACAGGTCATCGTCGAGTTTAGGCACCGGACCGCAGTGCATCCTACGGGTGCGTTTTAATTTTGTTTCATATTTGTTTTAATTTTCTGGCGCTGGGTACTGCGAATACTGACAAAGTAGTCCGTGTGGATAGCGATGCCCCTGCGGGATATTTTCATCGGAAACGCAGGTGTTTTGGAAGGTGCGAGCGATCCCATCCTCGTTCTACTCAAGGGCAAGAAGATCAAGTGCTCGATCATTGTAAGTGTGCCATTCGTTGGGGCGTTGACGAGTGGTGATTGATCAATGGGACATTTTTCATTTTAGTGGGGCGGGTATGAACCCGAACAATATACGATCACCGTCATCGGGCGCAACGGTGGACCACTGACACGATTCGAGCTCGGACAGCAAATCGCGGCGGCGTACGCCTCTTTCTTCAGTGTGAGTCTTCTGTAATTGAACGTCCTGCGGCCATCCGTCTGTTCGAATACGCCCACTGACCTATCATTTCTTGATAATAGAAGATAGAGAAACATGGCATATTGCATAACGAAAACACCAGCAGATGCCTTATCCCCATCGCGGTTCATCAGGGGTCAACGAAGTCGCAAGGCGCGCAACTTCTCCACTTGCATATCGCTAGGTTCCGCGGCAGAATTGGCGGAGTTTGGGCTGCCGACATGGAGATCGTATCGATGTCATGACGGGCCTGCAGGCCAGGACGTGTCGCATATTTTTTAGGACTTAGCTTATCATCGAAATCACTGCACTCACCACGTATCCATAACGCACACTCCATTAATTTCCTGTAACGCTATATGTATATTTTTCTAAGGTTGGCGTCAGATGTTGTTTTATGTCATTCTCTCGTAGTATGGACCCACCATCCTGACACAGAAGCACATTTCTAACCTTTCCGTCCGTGAGTACATATGTGACACAGCATAAGTCACAGATTGTTTGCCCGTCCGATTTACGACACTGAGTCGGATCCTGCGAGACACCCCAAAGTGACTACGGATCACAGTTTAGAGTCTGAACCATTGTCTCATTGTTAGCCGTTATGAGCGCGTTCCCGAGTATGAGGACTGAATAGGTCAGAATACTGTGTGCGTTGTCTCAGCAAGGCTTGATTCGGGAGCTTCCCAATCCCCATATTCGGCAAACGTACTGTGCCACTAATATGGTGGCAATTCCCGAGCACGTTAGCGTCACGGAAGCCTCTCAGCTCACGACATGTCTTGATCAAGGAGGTCTCAGGATCCCAGACAGGTGTCTAACCAAATATACTATGGATAGGCTCAGAACCTTTTTAAAGACGTGACAGAGTTCAAGCTGACGGAACGTGCTACCCCCGCTCCCCAACAATACACCCATTGCTATGTCACTGTTCAAGCTGCCATTGCTGATGCTATCAGCAGTGTCCTATAACATGGCCCTCCAGCCCCAGACGTCTCCTACCGCCGAGGACAAAGTGATGGGGACGTCATTTCGCGAGCGTATATGGAAGCACGCCGCCATTCCCACTACCATATACCTAAAGGTCATTTCTACCATCACGTGCGGCCGACGTAGCACTCACCGCGCTCGATCCTACTCAGACCATACTGTGGATGGCCGCCCTCGCAGAGTCGGCGGTCATCGTCAGTTCGCTATGGGGCACACTGCCCGACTCCGACTCCGATACCCGAGTCACCCTTTCTTCGGCGGTCTTGAATGCGCTCGGTCCCGCTGAAACGAGCCAACTGACCGCCCCGTTCGTCACCGGCGCGCTCCTCGTTATCTCAGGCGGGACCATCCGCTTGCTGTGCTACCGCACGCTCGGCCCGTTCTTCACCGTGCAGCAGGTCCTTCGCAAGGATCACAAACTGATAACGAGCGGGCCGTACGCGGTCGTGCGACATCCGGGCTATATCAGCCTGATGATGTGCATCGGAGGGTCGTGTCTCATGTACGCCACGCCCGGCTCATGGTTGACCGCGTCACGGGTGTGGAGTGTGCTGTGGGTCAAGGCGGCAGTCGGGGGATGGTGTTTTCTCATGGCGGCGTCGCTCGTGACACTGTTCCGTCGCGTGACGGAGGAGGATCGCTTCTTGGCGGAGCGGTTTGGGAGGGAATGGGAGGTTTGGGCGAGGCAGGTGAAATACAAACTAGTGCCATTCATTTATTAGGGAGGAAGGGGAACGTTTAACCGGGCGAGTCGAACGGTAGTCGTTGCGCTTTTGGTTAGTCGTCAATCGTTGTTTGGGAATGAGTGGGGGGAAATTGAGCAGAACTTCGGCGCGATACGAGCCCACGCTGTCCATTGAGATAGTAGTCACAGATTGAGTATACAATGATGTCACTAGGAGCCAGAACGCCGATAATGCGATGCTCGTCGCCGTCTTGCGCAAATGAACCTCGTGGCAAGTTGGCAAGTTGTTGGTCGTCGCGGTCATTTGGCTTCAAGGTTGTATGTACCATGCGTCATAGCAGACTGACCGTATCGATGCCACGTCACGCCAATACGGCCTGGCTACGACCTCGTGGAAGCCATGCTAGGTTGTGGAGCCCTCACTAGGGAAAATGCATCAATTGAGCCTTCCAAAGCTAAGGTCGTGTTCAGTAGCACAATATTTGACTTCGCCTGTTGTGACATTCGCCTATTCATCAGCGTACCTGCTTAGTCAGTCACTTAGATATTCGCTGGCTTGTCTGAGTTATCAAATCCGATAGTCGGCGATATTCGGAAAGGCATTATGGGGTCAGATACACCAAAATTTTCGAAGCTCTCCCCCACGCCCACTATGCCCTCAGTCAGCTTGTCAAATAGCTCAGATGGATCCCACTCATCACACCGATCTCTACGATCAAAGGGACCTCTTGTTGAATCCAATCCTATAGGCAAGCGAGCCAAGCGCACCGCTGCTCCTCGAACGACATGGACCAATGAGGAGACCTTCGAATTCCTCCAGCTCCTCAATGCCAACAAAGCATCATCAGGGGACAACAACTTCAAAGACGAGACCTTCAATATGATTGCAGCAACAATTAATGAGAAGTTTCCATCACAAAAGGTCCCCAAAAACGGTCGATCCTGTCGTTCAAAATTCGCCAATGTGCGTGTTCCCATCATGAATTGTTGTGTGATAGTATGAAACTGATGGGGTCATTGCAGCTGAAGACCGAACATGGCATAGTCTCAAATATCAAGTCGGCCTCCGGCTTTCATTACGATGATGAAAAGGGGGCGCTGGTTGATGACGATAACCGTGATGCATGGAATGGATTTTGCCGGGTATGTTCCTCCTCACCGATTTGATGTCTATCTTTACACTGATCGGCATCAAGTCTCATCCAGGTTCCTCCAAATATGTAGATGGCCCGTGGCTATTCTGGAATGAGATGACGCCATTGATATCAACTCTTGGCAAAGAATTACATGCATATCGGCCTGCATCATCAAAGCCCCGGGCCACTGGCAGGCGTCCACGAAAGATCACTTCAACAGCCACCCCACTGGCAGCCCCTGCACCTGCCACGATCTCGACCGATGTCACAATGGATGACGCCACCAGCGTGACTGGCCCATGCAACTTGTCAACACTGGATCCCGGCAATCCAAGTGGTGTTCGTTTCTCCACACCATCATCCTCACTTCTTCCCCCCGAATCCATTGTTTCAACTTCCGGTCTCACAAGCGTCAGTCGGGGCAAGCGCAAGGCCACAAGCGGTCTTGACTCCACTGCTGGTTCAGAACACTCAAAGTGCTCTCGGCCTTTATCTGCCACAGCCCAGGCGAAAGTGGACGGTAGTGAAGCAATGAGGAGGCTTGCAACTACGCTGGAGTTGATGCTTGAGTCACGCAACAATCCAATAGTGTCCGAGCCGGTCGCTGGCCCTTCTACTACCCAAACTACGCAAAACACCGAAAGCTATATCCTCCAAGCCGCCAAGATTCTCATGACGCTCAACCTTTCTCCAGAGCAAAACAATGACATCAGCAAGTATATGCGCAATGAAAGGAACATCAACAATGTCATGTTCTTTGTCGAATTTGATGAGGCATCGCGCCGGCTTTGGATCCAAGATGTACTCAATGAGATTTGGGAGCAGAGATCAAGACGAGCACAAGCTGAGTAAGTTTTATATGTACGTCTGAGATATTTGTTGGTCTAAGTCAGTGATACGTGATACTGACACAATTGCCCTCACTAGGGTTTTGATACGAAAGGTAGTGCGATTTGTACGATCATCACGGTAGCTCCTACTACAGCCTGAGTTGTATTCCCCGTTCCCTCGCCTCGCGGCGATATTCTTGCCACATTGTTTCTGCAATGCGATCTCGTCGATCCATGGCTCTCTGTCTTTCGGCTGCATCAGCCGGTCCTTCTCCAAGTATGCCCAACGTTGTCGCCTCGTCGTCCTTAGCCATATGCTCCAATTGTTGAGCCTGGAACTCCGGTGTAAAAAATGTGTCCGGGTCGAGTGTATGGATGAAGTTGTGAATCGCGCAGAGCGCAGCTGGGATGAGGGCTTGTGTATCGAGATCGTATTCTGGTGGGATCTCTAGTATTCGCCACTGACGCTTCATCACTCCAAACGCTCGCTCGATGACATTGCGAAGGCCAGCATGACGCAGGTTGAATAATTCTTCCTTGTTGCGTGGCCTAATATCGTCAAGATAAGGATAAGTATTTTTCCTTTACTGAAGAAATAAAAACTAACCGCAAGTTAGCCTGTCGCCATTCTTTCAAATGATACCGGACCCCTCTGTACGGAACTAGAAGCGCCTCCGATCCTCCAAATCCAGCGTCGGCAAGGAGGTATTTTCCCTCCGGGATTCGAAGATCCTTCTGATGTGCGCTGTGCCATAGCGAGGCATCCGCACTTGCTCCGTCCCAGCCAGTCATCGCATATGTGAAGAGAAGATCAAAGTCACAAGCAAACAAGCAGTTCTGGGACAAGTATCCCTTCCGGTTTCGCATGTTCGGATGTTCCTCAATTGGCACGGATGCGCGAATATGGGTCCCGTCTATTGCTCCAACGCAATCAGAGAAGCATCGAAACCGTGGATCAGCGGTTATCTTCGTTGAAATTGGGGTATCAGCGGTTGGCATTTTGACATATTTTGTGTAGAATGGCGCTGACGAAAAAAATTCCAGCTGGTCATGGAAATATCTAGTGATGCGGCACTTAGTAAGCTTCGCTACAACATTGATCAACACAAGATCGTGCACCTTGTAATTGTAGTCGGTGAGTGCTGAAACCTTTCTGCAACCTGACGTGAGCCCAAGCCAGTAACGCAGGTATACAAGAAGATCGCCAGCTGCTGTTCAACAGATATTCCATGACGCGATCGCTGAAAGCCATGATCCACCAGTATCTGGACCAGTGCTTCAAACACATCAAGTGTCACCCCCAGGGAGAATTTGATTCGATCGGGTTTTTGACTGCTGAGCAACTCCAACACCCACCCCTCGCCTGTCAAAATGGATGTATGAAGCGGTATCTTTTCTGCGCTAGATAGAAAGAGTAGTTCATATAAGTATGCAGCCTGGCATATGATCATGGCAATAAGAATGTCGAGGCGATCGCGGCGTCGCTTTTCCTGCTGTGCTTCAAGATCCATGCCAGTGACTCGGAATGTGGGGGATATCAAGGTTCAAGGTTTGCTCGGGTAGATAACCATGCCTGATATAGATAATCGAAGCAATCTAACTTAGGCAACTGACTAAGCAGGCACATGTAATTGAATAGGCGAATGTCACAACAGGCGAAGTCAAATATTGTGCTACTGAACACGACCTTAGTAAGCTGGTAAGGATGCCATCTAGTATCGACTCGAGATTGCGTTAGCACGTTGATCAGGAATGTATTCAGCCTTGGAGAGCGCTGGCTAATGCACTTGTGACGCACAACCTATTGGATGATAAGCTAGGTTCATCATGATGTGGAATTGAGTTACTGATGGGCCCGAGTTCATCGCAGTCCTGGCATTTGACCATGCTTGGAATAGTTTCAAACGCCGAGGGTCTGCGTTACCTAATCTTCTACTCTCAACAACTTCAACCCACCAGGCCTTTGATTCTCATTCTCATCATCACTGTCGTTCCCCTGGAAACCGTGCTCAGCATACATACATGCAGAAAATGAAATCATATTCCTTCCAGGCGACTATCGTTGCCCAAAGGAACCATTACGCATGAGTGAAATAGGCCCTTCTTCGAAATCTAACTCATTAGGCATATATGAATAATGAAGTTATGGCAGGTTTCATTAAGTATCTACGGTATTTCCTCATTTCTCGTGTTTCGTAGGTATTGATCACATTTCGTTCCAGGCCCGTGTGTTTCACCTGTTTCAAACAGATCAGTGTACTTCGCGACTCGAGTAAGCCGCATATCATATGCGTTGTGATTTGGGGTTAAGCCACCGACTGTCGTTGCCTGGTCGTTAATACCCCCTGTCCCCTCATTCCTCACATACGCCACCAACGATGTTCCAAACTCATTGATGGATCGTACACACCCCTGGCAGCATCCCTTGCCAGCCTCCTCGGCGTGGCCAGACAGATGGTTACAGGGGTAGCATTCAACGAGGCAGGTGATTGGATTGTGTTCCGTGGTCGGAACGCGGTTGATTGTCCTCATCCTCATCGACGACAGTGGTACAATCAAGTACACGGGCCTGCGAGCATCTCGAACATCACATTTGTATGCCTGAACTGATTTTTTTTCCACAGCTTTATCACGGGTTACTTGGCCTTATGAGCTTGAAAGGAGTATTCTTTGAGGTTAGCGAGGTTCACCTAGACGGCCCTGGAAGGTCGACGATCAGAGTGGCGCAAGACCCTTCACGAGAGCTTGAATCACAGGCTCAAAACCGAGCCCAATTGCGCCCTTCGTCCATCCATGTGCAATTCAAGTGCTGTTCTAATCCTCGGTGAAAGGTGCCCAAAAGATGCAACAAACAGGTACGGCAGCTCAGTTTACCCTCCCACACTCCAACAGTCCTACCCTCAGGGTCGTGGCTTCGCCGCGCCGTAAGCTCCCCATCTTGGTTCTCCGACTGGCGTAGTGGCACCTCCCACTGTGCCCTTCTGACATCGTCTCGACAGGATAAATTTAAAACCATGCGATATATTCCTGTTTTGTCCCGATATGTGTACCTACTGGTGGGTGCCGCGCGTTTATCTCGTCCTCCTTAGGAACATTTACGTGCCTGCGTTATGCCCCGGTTTTATTTTCCAGTGTCAAATTGCCTTCCTCCATCGTTGGAAACAGCGGGTGAGTTAGCGTGGAAGATCGTGCACCGCGTCGTTTCCGAGGTTCGAGTTGTCGGTGGTCACCTTGCGTATCCGCTAACATTTGTTCTGATCAGTGCGGCAAATGTAGGTTACACAGTCTTCGCCTGGTGCTGTCCTTGGGCAATTAGTATGTAGAAGAGGTTTGGATGACGCGGGCTGACCGTATTGCCGTAGGCCAAGCACATGTGCTGGGATCGCAACCATGTTCGCGGATGACCCCTCTGCAAAACGTCACATACACTGGCACAGCACACCAGACTTCCACAATGTGCGTGGCGAAAAGCCACTCCATCGAAGATCTTTCATTGTCGCGCTCTCAAATCTTTCCACGACATTTCACGGTGTAGAACAATTCTTATATCCTGTCCCACTCTTCTGGTCGCTCCCCACTCCCCCTAATACCCTCTATGCTGTCCTACCTGGTTCAACATTACCTTTGAGCGCGTTGGTACAAGCTGTTGGTTCGAAGACCCGTCGCCTTGGCAGTACGATCGGGTTTGAACATCGTGACTGAGCGCGCTGAAGTACCCAGTACGGCATGGGTGCGGGCTTTAGGAGGAAACGGATGGAATGCGACCCAGATCAACCTGATAGAATCAACGACGCGGTGGGTATGTAACTCGGTTAACCATTTGCCGTTCCGATCAAATCGATATTGCTGATCGGGTCTGAGTTTGACAGATACTATTATCTGATATGCACAGGACCCAGTCGCATTGTTGAACAGAAGAAGAATAAGAATGGTCGGGCAAGCTGTATAACGTGTCTACCCTCTGAGGCCATCTCACGTTGAGACCCCGGAAGCACCCAACTACCGGACTGCCAACTTCATCCCACAAGCCAATTTGACTCTGGATTGCGTTGCAGTTTTACGTAGCAATGCCAAATGGAGCAGGAAGCAAAGTCTACCACCTATCACCGGACGGGAACACCCGTGTGGCGTGGCCAGAGGGTCATTGTTTCGTGAAAACGGAACAAGCCCAAACTGTTGCTCGGATGGTCTTCATGATAATGATGGTATCGTGCTCGAGTTGGTGGAACCCGGGCACCGTCAAGGATGCTTGTACACAGCGCCGCTGGCACATGATAGATTGTGATTGTCGGGATTCGGTGCATGTTTCCCGGGAGTGCTTACATCCCTTTCGAGTGGAGGCCATCTAGATTGATATATTGATATGCGAGAGGTGTGTGAAAGGGGAAACAAGACAGCAATGATTTCTCGTTTGGTTAGGTCACGTTCGTCTTTAAATATTGATCGAAGAATGGAAGTCACCTCAGAATGTACATACTTAGCAGTAAGCATTATACGGTGGCGGGAAGACATCATCACGCACGCTCTCTCCCATCAGAAAGCGATGTGATGTGAGATATTTTCGCTGAAGTTCTGTGGAGTTCGTTGATGTCGTGGCGGTTGCTGATATGATATTCTATGGCGCATGATGGTATTGC
This sequence comes from Leccinum variicolor, assembly GCA_038091415.1. Lineage (NCBI taxonomy): Eukaryota > Fungi > Basidiomycota > Agaricomycetes > Boletales > Boletaceae > Leccinum > Leccinum variicolor. Next base: position 46,373 of record JBBPOK010000097.1, on the reverse strand, counting down.
TAAAAAAAATGGATGTAACATCAATGTGCCCTGTTCGCATGGAAGAATCATATGAAGAAGACAAGCACAGATAAATAAACACCCCTCAAAGTTGTAGGCATAAAACCACATTGGCGTTGAACGTTGAACGCTACGACTACCAATCGGCATGGGAAGTCAGCTGATTTCACCAGCGGAATCCGCCCAAAATCTTTGTGCGAAAAGGAATACCAACAGACGGAAAACTCGGCGTTTACGAAAGTTTCCTGTAAGGCATACGTACTGTAGATGAAGAGCTGGTATTGCCCCGATGAAGAAAAGGTCAAAAAAAAATATGTGGCCAGCATGGGGGTCGAACCCAGGACCTTCGCGTTATTAGCACGACGCTCTAACCAACTGAGCTAGCCGGCCCTGCAAGCTTTTCTTTCTAACGACATTATGACCTAGAGTGAGAAAGCTGACTTGGATTGTGCTGGCCATTGTATAAATGTAAGCGCATCGACCACAAACCACCAGAGTTCCCGGTGCGTGAGCGGCGGCTCGCGTTCGAGGGTTGTAATAAATAGCCAAAGCCCAAAAGGCGCAGCGATGAGTCGCCGATATCGATGACTACTTAATATGATAAGGTTATTAATATTGATCAATGGAAAGTAGATAGCATACGCGGCCTGTGGGAACCGGGGAGTTCTCGAATCCATCTAGGAGGCAACCAGACTGACAATTGTCCCACATCCCGCAAGCACCCGGTTAGGGTGGATCATCCGATGGGAATGGGGCAAAAGTTGGCCCGTGAGAGCATCGTGATTACATAATATCTGACTCAGCAGTGCCTGTCAAATAATCAGATATGCTTCGGCGGTGCTGCTTGAAAGTGACCGGAATCCGACTCACACCAAATCCTGTTCTCTCTCCAGCCAGTGGTAATCGTCGCCATACATTTCAGGGCGTTCTATATCTCATTCTAGACTTGACCTAACCATAGCCTAAGCGCCTCACGTCATGTCCAGCGCCAACTTTCAAGTCATCGCCTCTCCCAGTCAATTCAAGGATGCCTTGTCTGTCGATCTGAATCGGGTCTCTCTAATTAATTTTTGGGCTCCATGGGCAGAACCATGCAAGCAGATGAATGAATTCGTCACTGAGCTTGCAAAAAAGCACCCCGAACTGTTGGTCTTGCAAGTAAGGGCGCTATTCCTAATCACCTCTGAATTTCGGCCGACTGATTTGATCAACATCCTGGTCGTTCTTCTCGTGGCTGGAATAGGTCGAGGCGGAACAGCAGGAGGAAATTTCGGACTCATTTGATATTCAGTCTGTGCCTTCGATCATCCTTCTCCAGGTAGGCCCTGAATCGCCCAGCTGCTTGACGTCAGCCCATTTTCTCATGCGGGATCTCAGGGCCACAATCTTCTCGGTCGGATCAGTGGAGTAGATGCTGCGGGAGTGACTGAGTTGGTCGACAAACATCTCGGCAAGGTTGCACAACCCAACGGTCACGCAGTTGAGAAGGCCACGGAGTCGGAGGAAGAGCTTGCAGTGCGCATGCACCGTATCATGCAGCAAAGTCCTGTCGTCCTGTTCATGAAGGGGGAGCCCGACAGCCCTCGTTGCGGCTTCTCGCGAAAGGCGGTTAGCCTCTTGCGAGACAACAACGTGGCGTTTACACACTTTGACATCCTCGGAGACGAACCGGTTAGACAAGGTGATGCGCCGTCTTCTTTGTCGGTGATTATATCCGCTCATTTGATGACCATGTGATAGGTTTGAAGAAATTAAACGACTGGCCAACTTACCCACAGTTTATTGTCAACGGTGAGTTCGTCGGGGGACTGGACGTGGTTACCGAGATGGTGTCCAATGAGGAATTTGCGGATGTATTTGTCACGACTTGAGGGGAACGAGGCATTTCCACGATGACACATTGTATCACTGATCGAATGTGAATCTAAATTAGAAAGGAAGCGTTTTTATGGCATTGTGTTGGCTCAACATTGAACGTTTGAACGTCCAGGAGCCGGTGGAATGAAAATTGACATCATTTTTATGTTCTGTGACATGCTTTACACACGTGTCGGGTATGGTGATACGGTGGTAAGGATGTGACGACACGAAAGATCTATCCACTTGATTCAAGCCTTGGCCGCGATCGTACGCCCAACATGTGTCAGAGTTACCATAGATCCCACAACCAGCTGTACCTATGGCACAGGAACTGAGCAACGAAGTGGAGTTCATAAGCTCGGAAATGATCTGTCGCAGTGATGGTATCTGTCCGATTTGTCCGATTGACTTGGCTTGTTGGCTATAAAACCTGCGTAGTCGTTCTGTTGGCAGAGGCCGCAGTGGGAACCTGATTGAATCACTGCCGGCAGGGCACATGGCTGGATTCCGTCTTATAGTACGTCACTTTGTCGGATAGTAGTGGCCCGTTGAGCAAGCATATATCCCTAGTTGGATGATTGTTATCGGATGCTCCACAAGATTAGCTCCGTTTACATTTGCCAGTACGCCCCGTACCTGCGAAGCAGGGTCCAGCGCGTGACGTCACGCGATACGGCCTATGTCCAAACATGTCCAAACTAGGACTACTCCTTGTGCTCTTCTTCTTCTTGTACACGCGTTTATATAAGTATTCGCGATGACGGTCCGCTTCCAGATCATCGTCCCTTCCTTCCTTTTCATTATCTGTTCTGTTTTCCCTCATGACAAGCCAGGACCCAGCCCGTGTATTGCTCCTCATAGACGTCCAAGTTAACCTGTTCAGAGACTCCGCGGCCGGCGGTGTGCCCGCAGCACACACTGTCCGTCAAAACATCGAGCGCGTCCTTCAAAAGGCGCGCTCAGAGAAAATCCCACCTCGCATCATTCACGTTCGCAACAACGGCGAGACCAGCGAGCCAGACGAGCCAAACACGCCCGGCTGGCAGCTGGTCTTCTCCCCGCTCCCCCACGAGTATGTCATCGACAAGAAGAAGAACAACGCGTTCGCGGGCACGCGGCTTGGCGAACTCGTACCGACGAATGCCGAGGTTATCGTCGTTGGTATGCAGAGCGACTATTGCGTCCGTGCAACGTGCAGCGCCGCGCTCGGTAGAGGGAACGTGGTGATCTTGATAAAGGGTGCTCATGCCACCCTCGATTGCAAGGAGATTTGGAACGGCGGAAGCACCACCCCGGCTCATGTGATCGAGGCTGAGATCGAAGCCGAGCTGGAGGAGGCTGGCGTGAACACCTTCGACATGAAGGACCTCCCTGATATCTTTGCCGATCGATAGCACCAAGGTTTGACCCGTACTTGGTGTTCATGTACGATTTCTTGCGGTAGCACATATATACGGTAAGCATAACTGCACGATGAGCGTTCGGGCTAATCAGGTCATGCTGACGACGCAATACAGGATTGGATCAAAACTCACCTCTATAGAAACAATTACTACTCGCCTTGGAAGATCTCATGTATTTCTATGTAGCAGTTTTTTGCTTCTGCTTATACCTCCACCTATGGTGGTTCAAACCGGATTTATTTATCGTCTCTGTAAATGTAATAGTACACTGTCGGTTCGATACTTAGAGTTACTCTTGTCTTGTTTGTTTCTAAAGCTTTTGGTAAACAACGTCCAGTCACGTGATTTGACATGGGATGGAGTGACAGTCACACCCGCAATTCACTGTCACAGACATGCTTCCTTCATGACTACTAACCAAAAGAACGCTGTGGACCCCTACAAATCAATCTCTGATGGCAATGTCTATATTGAGTTTTGATGCATAGCACAGAAAGCTCAACATTCGACAGAATCAGCGTCTGAAATTAACCACGGACGCACCCTTCACACCCACATATGTCCAGCAGACGCTGACGCTTTCCTCTGACCCCGCTGGGACGTACGAGAGTCGTGTCAAGGGTCGCCACGTACTCCTCGAAAACCCCGTAAAGGAGAGCAGAGCCAAGAAAGAGAGAGCCGCGAAACATGCTCGCAAACAGGCCGAAAAAGAGCAGAGGAAGCTCAAACCATTGGGTAGGAACGCGGCGGAGTCAAAGGGGCTCTGGAAGTTGGAGAAAGGTGCAACAAGGTGCGTGCTGTCGTGCCTCCCTATTTCCGTCTGTCCTCCTCATTTTTGTCGGTTGCTAATGCGAGCGTTTTTTGAATATTAAAATTGGTTTAGATTCGAACTATTCATACCGTTGCATCATCTTTGGATGGGGTACATGTCGGAATTGTTGGGACTCGGTCCTCCTGATGCCAATGCTTCTATTTCTACTTCGTCGTCGTCGCATCATCGGGGTAAGATGCCGAGTGCCTCGTCCATGCATGCCAAGCTGGTGAAGGCCGATTTCAACGGATCGTTGCTCACGGGTAAGTGTGAACGAGTTCGACATCCACCCTTCCGTCCACCTGCCGATGTGCTAAAACCCGCAAAACAGTCCGCCAGAGCCGGAACCCTTGCCTCGTTGGCATCTCTGGAATAGTTGTTCACGAGACTGAGAACGCGTTCAAGATGATCACGCGGAAGAATCAGTTGAAACGTACGGACTTTCATCCCCTCGTTCATTCCCCGGATCTTCTCTAACTTCGTTGTTTCGTTGTTGTTTCTCTCCCTTCTTACAGTCGTTCCGAAACGAAATTCGGTCTTTGCGCTCGCTGTACCCCTCTATTCCACGCTCTCTGCGGCCGTTGCAGAATGTGATCCCATGCAGATGTCGCTCCAATCACAAGAAGAACGAGAGTTGGGTCAAGAACACTCGCAAAAGACATCATGGACGGTCCTCGACAGGCCTTTCATCGAGTTCAATTTGTACGGAAACCAGTTTTGTTTCCGTTCTGCAGATCGGTCGAACAGGAAATTTAAAGCCAAAGAGTCGGTCGAGCTATAATGGTTTGAGGAGGTCGAAGGCATGGAGCGTGGTGTCTGAGAAGTGTTCTTCTTGGCATGGAATCCAATGCTAGCTTGGCTCCTTGTACACATACCACCAGACACAACGTACACGGTGTACGGGACCGTTTATCAACGAGCACGAGAACTATGTGTCTGTGCTGATTGCATCATATTCTGACTGGGCACGAGGGACTAGGGAGCGACCAGGTCGGCCGCGTTGTCATTACAGCAAATCGATGAACACGCTCAGATTTTGGTTTACACTTATTTACTGGTCACAGATAAGGTCGTGTTCAGTAGCACAATATTTGACTTCGCCTGTTGTGACATTCGCCTATTCATCAGCGTACCTGCTTAGTCAGTCACTTAGATATTCGCTGGCTTGTCTGAGTTATCAAATCCGATAGTCGGCGATATTCGGAAAGGCATTATGGGGTCAGATACACCAAAATTTTCGAAGCTCTCCCCCACGCCCACTATGCCCTCAGTCAGCTTGTCAAATAGCTCAGATGGATCCCACTCATCACACCGATCTCTACGATCAAAGGGACCTCTTGTTGAATCCAATCCTATAGGCAAGCGAGCCAAGCGCACCGCTGCTCCTCGAACGACATGGACCAATGAGGAGACCTTCGAATTCCTCCAGCTCCTCAATGCCAACAAAGCATCATCAGGGGACAACAACTTCAAAGACGAGACCTTCAATATGATTGCAGCAACAATTAATGAGAAGTTTCCATCACAAAAGGTCCCCAAAAACGGTCGATCCTGTCGTTCAAAATTCGCCAATGTGCGTGTTCCCATCATGAATTGTTGTGTGATAGTATGAAACTGATGGGGTCATTGCAGCTGAAGACCGAACATGGCATAGTCTCAAATATCAAGTCGGCCTCCGGCTTTCATTACGATGATGAAAAGGGGGCGCTGGTTGATGACGATAACCGTGATGCATGGAATGGATTTTGCCGGGTATGTTCCTCCTCACCGATTTGATGTCTATCTTTACACTGATCGGCATCAAGTCTCATCCAGGTTCCTCCAAATATGTAGATGGCCCGTGGCTATTCTGGAATGAGATGACGCCATTGATATCAACTCTTGGCAAAGAATTACATGCATATCGGCCTGCATCATCAAAGCCCCGGGCCACTGGCAGGCGTCCACGAAAGATCACTTCAACAGCCACCCCACTGGCAGCCCCTGCACCTGCCACGATCTCGACCGATGTCACAATGGATGACGCCACCAGCGTGACTGGCCCATGCAACTTGTCAACACTGGATCCCGGCAATCCAAGTGGTGTTCGTTTCTCCACACCATCATCCTCACTTCTTCCCCCCGAATCCATTGTTTCAACTTCCGGTCTCACAAGCGTCAGTCGGGGCAAGCGCAAGGCCACAAGCGGTCTTGACTCCACTGCTGGTTCAGAACACTCAAAGTGCTCTCGGCCTTTATCTGCCACAGCCCAGGCGAAAGTGGACGGTAGTGAAGCAATGAGGAGGCTTGCAACTACGCTGGAGTTGATGCTTGAGTCACGCAACAATCCAATAGTGTCCGAGCCGGTCGCTGGCCCTTCTACTACCCAAACTACGCAAAACACCGAAAGCTATATCCTCCAAGCCGCCAAGATTCTCATGACGCTCAACCTTTCTCCAGAGCAAAACAATGACATCAGCAAGTATATGCGCAATGAAAGGAACATCAACAATGTCATGTTCTTTGTCGAATTTGATGAGGCATCGCGCCGGCTTTGGATCCAAGATGTACTCAATGAGATTTGGGAGCAGAGATCAAGACGAGCACAAGCTGAGTAAGTTTTATATGTACGTCTGAGATATTTGTTGGTCTAAGTCAGTGATACGTGATACTGACACAATTGCCCTCACTAGGGTTTTGATACGAAAGGTAGTGCGATTTGTACGATCATCACGGTAGCTCCTACTACAGCCTGAGTTGTATTCCCCGTTCCCTCGCCTCGCGGCGATATTCTTGCCACATTGTTTCTGCAATGCGATCTCGTCGATCCATGGCTCTCTGTCTTTCGGCTGCATCAGCCGGTCCTTCTCCAAGTATGCCCAACGTTGTCGCCTCGTCGTCCTTAGCCATATGCTCCAATTGTTGAGCCTGGAACTCCGGTGTAAAAAATGTGTCCGGGTCGAGTGTATGGATGAAGTTGTGAATCGCGCAGAGCGCAGCTGGGATGAGGGCTTGTGTATCGAGATCGTATTCTGGTGGGATCTCTAGTATTCGCCACTGACGCTTCATCACTCCAAACGCTCGCTCGATGACATTGCGAAGGCCAGCATGACGCAGGTTGAATAATTCTTCCTTGTTGCGTGGCCTAATATCGTCAAGATAAGGATAAGTATTTTTCCTTTACTGAAGAAATAAAAACTAACCGCAAGTTAGCCTGTCGCCATTCTTTCAAATGATACCGGACCCCTCTGTACGGAACTAGAAGCGCCTCCGATCCTCCAAATCCAGCGTCGGCAAGGAGGTATTTTCCCTCCGGGATTCGAAGATCCTTCTGATGTGCGCTGTGCCATAGCGAGGCATCCGCACTTGCTCCGTCCCAGCCAGTCATCGCATATGTGAAGAGAAGATCAAAGTCACAAGCAAACAAGCAGTTCTGGGACAAGTATCCCTTCCGGTTTCGCATGTTCGGATGTTCCTCAATTGGCACGGATGCGCGAATATGGGTCCCGTCTATTGCTCCAACGCAATCAGAGAAGCATCGAAACCGTGGATCAGCGGTTATCTTCGTTGAAATTGGGGTATCAGCGGTTGGCATTTTGACATATTTTGTGTAGAATGGCGCTGACGAAAAAAATTCCAGCTGGTCATGGAAATATCTAGTGATGCGGCACTTAGTAAGCTTCGCTACAACATTGATCAACACAAGATCGTGCACCTTGTAATTGTAGTCGGTGAGTGCTGAAACCTTTCTGCAACCTGACGTGAGCCCAAGCCAGTAACGCAGGTATACAAGAAGATCGCCAGCTGCTGTTCAACAGATATTCCATGACGCGATCGCTGAAAGCCATGATCCACCAGTATCTGGACCAGTGCTTCAAACACATCAAGTGTCACCCCCAGGGAGAATTTGATTCGATCGGGATTTTGACTGCTGAGCAACTCCAACACCCACCCCTCGCCTGTCAAAATGGATGTATGAAGCGGTATCTTTTCTGCGCTAGATAGAAAGAGTAGTTCATATAAGTATGCAGCCTGGCATATGATCATGGCAATAAGAATGTCGAGGCGATCGCGGCGTCGCTTTTCCTGCTGTGCTTCAAGATCCATGCCAGTGACTCGGAATGTGGGGGATATCAAGGTTCAAGGTTTGCTCGGGTAGATAACCATGCCTGATATAGATAATCGAAGCAATCTAACTTAGGCAACTGACTAAGCAGGCACATGTAATTGAATAGGCGAATGTCACAACAGGCGAAGTCAAATATTGTGCTACTGAACACGACCTAAAACTACATATGCCTCATCAAGGTATTGATTGTACATGGTCCTGGAGCACACAAGCCGCCCGGTGCGGTCGCTCGATGCCTGATCAAAGACGAGAAATGGTAAAGAGAAATTGTTGAAATATTCCCCGTGCTGTCAAAGAACAAATTGTAACAATGTTGGTTCGCACGAAGCCGCAAAACTAGCGAGGCCAAAGTTAGACTAACCGACATGCAGATGCAGATACCATGCGTACCATGATCATATCCGATCGAGTCGGGGGTTGACGTCTCCGCGCCGCTAGGGAATAGTAGATAAGCCCAGGTGAATGTATTGTCGTCGAACACGTGCGAGCAAACATACTATCACAGTTTGAAACCGCCAGCGAGACCCATCACATTCTCTGGGTCTACCGCCGCTTTGATCTCTCGCAACCTAGGGAGGTTTGCACCATACAAGTTCACCAGCGGCGTGTCGTAAATAGCATAGTTGGGATAGACAGCCTCGGGAGCGTTGCTCTGATCGTCATTGATGGCAACTCCTTGCAGCGTCCGCGCGCTCGTCCGTATAGCATCATGAATCACTCCGTCGAATTCCGGCGATAACCAAGCATAGTAGATGTTGAGGGGGAGAAGAGCTTGAGCACGATCAGGCGGGTATGCCGATGGAGTCGTATTATGGGTGTAGATCGTGGGGAGGAAGGGTTCCACGTCATAAGAAACAAAAAGCACCGATTCCGGAAGGTTCTGGCCCCAAAACTGCAGTGAATGGTCAGCGACTCATATTATGAATGGGATCTTCCGCTTACAATAGTCTCGTTGGCGATCGACTGAAGCAAGGAGAGCGAATAATTCGTGACAGAAATCGAATTGAAAATTCCCCTATTGTAATGCTGTCGAGAGCCGTCTCGCGTTTTGGGTGAGATATGCCCTTACCTCATACCATAAGTCGCATTTCCGGGTAAAGATTGTACAAAGGAAGAAAAGGAGCGTGGCCCTTGAACATTCTGAGCGAGCGACGGGATCGCCATGAATTCATCGAAGATTCCGGTAGGCGGTGTTAGTGCATCCGAGTCGTAGAAAAGGATCTGGAAGATGATGACAATCTGCGATGCAAGGGAGTCTGTTAATTTGTGCTTCTAACAAAACGCTGCACAAAGGACTTACTTGTCCGAGGAGGCAGTTGTATGTGGGAAGTATCACAGCCTTTGGATCCGTGTTATTTGCTGCAAAATTAGCCGTTGCCTGGTTCACTTGGTCTAGAACGCTCGCGCCATAAGTAATGAGACCACCCTTTCCACCTGGATTATATTCTGGCTAGTATGAGGAAGGGATGCATAACGCACCCAAACTCGCGTCTGCGGGAAAGTCTTCAATGTAAACCTAGTCACGATACCCTGAACCGACGATTAGCATAGGTTCGTCCGCAGAATATTTTAAACGCACGAAATTATTCAAGCCGCCCTACAAAGAGACTATGAGTTCACGAGAAGCTAACTTAGAAAGAAAAAAAAACACGCACCTTGAGTGCAAAGAACAGATCAGGACTCGACGTCTCGGTGACATCAAGGGCCGTCCCATTAGGCAGCACTAACTCATAAGATTGCACGGTGTCAATGGTCAAACCGTACTGGTTCGTAAGCCAAGAGTAACCTGCTCGCGACGTCAAAATCACTTTTTGGTCGTCCAAGCACACAAACATACCTCCTCCAAGAGTAAATCCTGCGACGCCCACACCGGGTACTCGTCCGCCAACAACATTCACTCCATGTGGCTCAAGAGCCGCGTAAACGGTATCCCAAGTCAGACCTGCTCCTACAGTAGCCGTTTGTGCCATAGGATCGTAAACAACCTCAGAGAACCTGGACATCGCTATCTGTACTCCCTCTGTTGAAGAGAACGTTGGATTAGCGGTGTGACCACCACCCTTGACCTTTAGGGATATGTTAAAAGGTCTTCGAATTGCAAATAATCGAACGGTACCGACCGCAAAGGGCGTTTGTGTTCGGCCGAGAATTTGCAGCTAAACCGTCCTTGGTGAAGATTCTGAGTGAAGATGGATTCAATAGAGTGCTTACTGCAACTCCTATGTCTTCGGGTGTACCCGGTTCAAACGAGCACACGGCGTTCTGAGTACTTGATGATGCCCAGTGACTGATATCCTCTTGGTAACTCGTCGATCCTAGAATAAAAATCGTGTCACTTGACAGTAAGCTCAAGCACAAGGAGAAAATATGTAACGACAGACCAACTTCAAAGACTTCTGATGCTGCCGAGACAGAGGCGGCGATTTCCCCGCATGTGTCATTCAATCAAAGGTTGGATAATGAGAGTATTCTTTGTGTATCACCAGAGCCGATGGATCCAATGGTACTACCCACCAAGCACGCCATCACGATTAAATGGAGGAGAGCAGGAATCATGTTGAATACTAGAGAGGATGTTGAACCTTCTCACTGGGCTCGTAAGGGCTTATATGCCGTCTCCTGTGTGAAATACTGACGGTATATGGCTTAGCTTGTATGGAGAATTCAACGCCACCTGGAATGGCTTGTTCGCATCTCTCACCCGCGTCCAAAATCGTAAAACGACATGGATCTGAGTGGGCGGAACCGAACAAGCCAAGAATGCATGTGCATTGGCCATGCACGAAGTAAAGATGCTCCACTGGGATGTGGTCCCATTCGTCCGAGCGAGAATACACCTGAAAATCAGGCTTGGTTGTTGCATCAGTTATCATGCATTCATGTATAGCGGGAGATATATGCTTGGTCTAGCATGTTAAGCACCATCAGCCGGGTTCCGGAAGATGTTGTGCACGACCCTCGTTGCCGTTGGACTAAGCGAGATACGGGTGTTGGCAGCTGGTATGAACTATTCACGAGATATAGCTTCTGTTCGAAAGAACATTGTCCTCGGGAGCGAACGAGGGTCGAAAACCCATGCAGACGTACAGGTGGGTCCCATCAGACCGTGGATTATGGAAACACAAGCAAACACACTGGCAAGAGGGTGGGTTGAAACTGCAATCCCAGGGAGTCACTGGGCAGTGGCGGCAATCCTGTGTGTATAGCAGAGAATGCCCAGATCAGAGCCTATCCGGCGAACCTTGATGCCGGTGTGGGAGGCAACACCAAAGGAGACCTATACCGGATGACCCTGCATTACAATAAGTTGGCCGCAGGATACCTGAATTGGCCTCTTAAAGACTTGTCTAGCGCCTGGTTTGCAGTTAGTGCACGTTTCTTACGTTGCAGAGATTCAACGGTGCGTTGCCGCAGTTGAACACGTTACTGTCTGAATAAACAAATTGCATAAGCCTCTACTTTTTTCCAAGCGCCCACAACCGGTGACCGTCGGTATCACAACATGCACAAAGTTATATGGCATAATGATACAGGCAAAAAACACAATGGACAAGAACAATCATGATAAATATATCAACAACATCAGCATCACATGATCGGTCATCGTAGCAGTAGCAAGTCGTAAGTTCAACGCATGCATGCATGCAGGCATGACGGCACAAAGGAGGGCACGAGGTAACGCCGTCGAAAAAAAGAAGGGTGCGCAAGAACGTCCGTGTGCCGAAAAAGAAAGAAAATACTCGCAAGTCTCTACAGACTCTACTCAACATATCCTCGCCCCTTCGAAAATTCGAAATCAAACGTTCCCAACTCTGAAACTCGGACAACCCGCCTTCCTCCTCTGGATTGTTCTTGTCCAACGTCACCTACGTACTGCCAGCTGTCAAGGTCGTCGTCGTTCGCGTCACTTCCGTATCATCCGATTGCGGTTTCGACTACGCACGCTCAGATTTTGGTTTACATTTATTTACTAGTCACGGACAAAACTACATGCCTCATCAAGCTGTTGATTGTACATACATGGTCCGGGGCAAGACAAGACTTTCCGCCCGGCGCGGTCACTCGGAAATGGTAAGCATAAATTGTTGAAATATTCCCTGTGCTGTCAAAGATCAAATTGTAACGATGTTGGCAAAACTAGCGTGGCCGAAGTTAGACCAACCAACAAGCAAGATAAGCCCAGGTGAGTGTGTTGTCGTCGAACACGTGCGAGCAAACGTACTATCACAGTTTGAAACCGCCAGCGAGACCCATCACATTCTTTGGGTCTACCGCCGCTTTGATCTCTTGCAACCTAGGGAGGTTTTCACCATACAAGTTCACCAGCGGCGTGTCGTAGATAGCATAGTTGGGATAGACAGCCTCGGGAGCGTTGCTCTGATCGTCATTGATGGCAACTCCTTGCAGGATCCGCGCGCTCGTTCGTATAGCATCCTGAACCACTCCGTCGAATTCCGGCAATAACCATGCATAGTAGATGTTGATGGGGAGAAGAGCTTGAGCACGATCAGGCGGGTATGCCGATGGTGACTTGTTATGGGTGTAGATCGTGGGGAGGAATGGTTCCACGTCATAAGAAACAAAAAGCACCGATTCCGGAAGGTTCTGGCCCCAAAACTGGAGTGAAACAGTCAGCGACTTGTATCAAGATTGGGATCTTCCGCTTACAGTAGTCTCGCTCACGATCGTCTGAAGCAAGGAGAGCGAATAATTCGTGACAGAAATCGAATTGAAATTCCCTCTATTATAATGCTGTTGGAGTTGTCTCGCGGTTTGGATGAGATATGCCCTCACCTCATACCATAAGTCGCATTTCCGGGTAAAGATTGCACAAAGGAAGAAAAGGAGCGTGTCACAACATTCTGAGCGACCGACGGGATTGCCATGAATTCATCAAAGATTCCGGCAGGCGGGGTTGGTGCATCGTAGAAAAGGATCTGGGAGGCACCCAGCTGCACCGATGCAAGGGAGTCTGTTAATTTGGGCTTCTAACAAGACGCTGCATAAAGGACTTACTTGTCCGAAGATGGAGGTGTATGTGGTGGTTATCACAGCCTTTGGATCCATGTTATTTACTGCAAAATTAGCCGTCGCCAGGTTCACTTGGTCTAGAGCGCTCGCGCCATAATTAATGACACCACCCTTTCCACCGGGATTATATTCTGGCTAGTGTGAGGAAGGGATACATAACGCACCCAAACTCGCCTCTGCGGGAAAGTCTTCAATGTAAACCTAGTCACGATACCCTGAACCGACGATTAACAGAGATTCGTCCGCAGAACATTTTAAACGCACGAAATTATTCAAGCCGCCCTACAAAGAGACTATGAGTTCGCGACAAGCTAACTTAGAAAGAAAAACAAAACACGCACCTTGAGTGCAAAGAACAGATCAGGACTCGACGTCTCGGTGACATCAAGGGCCGTCCCATTAGGCAGGACTAACTCGTAAGATTGCACGGTGTCAATGGTCAAACCAAACTGGTTCGTAAGCCAAGAGTAACCTGCTCGCGACGTCAAAATCACTTTTTGGTCATCCAAGCACATGAACATACCTCCCCCAAGAGTAGATCCTGCGACGCCCACACCGGGTACTCGTCCGCCAACAACATTCACTCTATGTGGCTCAAGAGCCGCGTAAACGGCATCCCAAGTCAAACCTGCTCCTACGGTAGCCGTTTGTGCCATAGGATCGTAAACAACCTCAGAGAACCTGGACATCGCTATCTGTACTCCCTCTGTTGAAGAGAACGTTGGATTAGTGGCGTGACCACCACCCTTGACCTTTAGGGATATGTTAAAAGGTCTTCGAATTGCAAATAATCGAACGGTACCGACCGCAAAGGGCGTTTGTGTTCGGCCGAGAATTTGCAGCTAAACCGTCCTTGGTGAAGATTCTGAGTGAAGACGAATTCAATAGTGTGCTTACTGCAATTGCTATGTCTTCGGGTATACCTGGTTCAAACGAGCACGCGGCGTTCTGAGTGCTTGATGATGCCCAATGACTGATATCCTTTTGGTAACTCGTCGATCCTAGAATAAAAATTGTGTTACTTGACAGTAAGCTCAAGCACAAGGAGAAAATATGTAGCGACAGACCGACATAAAAGACTTCTGATGCTGCTGAGACAGAGGTGGCGATTTCCCTACATGCGTCATTCAATAAAAGTATGCTTTGCGTATCGCCAGAATTGATGAATCCAATGGTACTACCCGCCAGGCTCGCCATCACGATTAGATGGAGGATAGCAGGAATCATGTTGGATACCAGGGAGGATGCTGGACCTTCTCACTCGGCTCGTAAGGGCTTATATGCCATCTTGTATGAAAGTGCTACGCTCATATGGCTTATCTTGTATGAAAGTGCTACGCTCATCTGGCTTATCATGTCAGTATGAAGAATTCAATATCACCTGGCATGGCTTGTTCGCATCTCTCACCTGCGCCCGAAATCGGAACCGAACAAGCCAAGAAATGCATGTGCATTCGCCATGTACGAGGTACAGACGCTCCACTAGGGCGTGGTCCCCTTCGTCCGAGTGAGAATACACCTGAAAATCAGGCTTGGTTGTCGCATCAGTTATCATGTATAGCGGGAGATATATGCTTGGCCTAGCATGTTGAGGTTCCGGAAGAAGATGCTGTGCACGACCCGTTAGCTACGCGAGATAACGGTTGTTGTTGGCGGCTGGTGTGCGGAGGTACAGGTCCGTGGATTATGGAAATCCAATCTAACACTCTGTGCGGAAACACACTGGAAAGAGGGCGAGCTGAAACTGCAATCCCAGGGAGTCACTGGGGCAGTGCGGTGATCGGATCTGCATGTATAACTTTAACAGAGAATGCCCGAATCCGAACTTCGAAGAGCCCATCCGGCGTATCTTGACTCTGTCGGTATTATGGAGGCAACAAAGCGACCTAACCCGGATGACCCTGCATTACAATAATTATACCACAGCCCTCCAGGCACTACTGGATCGATAAGGAATCACCGTGATTATATTGATGAGTCGGACTTATGATCTCCCGTATCTATCCCACCTCGCATGAAGCAGAAGGCTCGATAGACGAGCTAATATAATCGATGGCACTGATATCCAATACACAGTGCACTGAATTAGATTAGTGAGAGCATGGGTCCGGATGCGGGTATGCGCTGGGTATGAGTACGGGTCACGATCTTGTGATCTGCAATCAGACCCGTACCCGCTGGTACGCACGCGTTGTCATTGGGTTCGTATAGAACGAGGTCTGGGTTGGCCATAGGGAGGGAGAGGGAGAGGGAGAGAGATGGCACGCCAGGTCGACGTCGTGTTCGCCGTCGTCGAGTTTTCGTTGTCGTTGTCGAGCCAAGCCGTCGTGTCGTTGTGTCCGTCATTGTCGTGTCGGTGCTCATCGCATGGCGTCCTCACTGTGACATGGGGGTGCACTAGTGGCGTGCGAGATCTAGCGCAGGATGGGGAAGGGAGAGAAGCGGGGAGGGAAGCGGGCTCGTCGCGTTCGTCGTCGCTACCAGCACGCCGCATTGTGTCATCACGTCGACGGGGCATGTGTTGGATCGTCGCTATGGTGTCACGCCGCATTGTGGCCTGCTGGGCATTGGTGTGCGAGTGCAGGAACTTGTCGATGTCGTCGTGTATTTGTGCCCCACCGTGGCACAGCGGGCGGTATGCACCGTAAGTGGACAAGACGCAAAGTCCTAAGCCGACAACGCCAGCGCCATATTGGACAAACTGTAACTTTATCACAGAAACTAGCAAACAACCACCGGTATCATAACATGCACGTTATATGACTTGTGATGACATGATGGCATACACGCAAAAAACACAATGAACAAGAACAATCATGATACATATATCAACAACATCAGCATCACATGGTCAGTGTAGCAAGTCGTGAGTTCAACGCATGTGCAGGCACGACGGTGAAAGAAAATAAGCACCGCAGCATGGCGATCAAGTGCCCAAAGGAGGGCAAGAGGTAACGCCGTCGAAAAAAAGAAGGGTGTGCAAGAACGTCCGTGTGCCGAAACAGAAAGAAAATACCCGCAAGTTTCTACTCAACATATCCTCGCCCCTTCAAAATCAAACGTTCCCAACTGAAACTCAGACAACCCACCTTCCTCCTCTGGATTGTTCTTGTCCAACGTCACCTCCGTACTGGCTGTCAAGGTCGTCGTCGTTCGCGTCACTTCCGTATCGTCCGACTGGGTGGTTGTACCAACACTGTGAATTGTCGGTGCCGTCACCGAATGCGCAAACGAGGGCATGGGGCCCAACACTGATACACGATTAAATCCTTCAGGTTTCGCTGACGGGAGCTCTTCCAAGACAGAGAGTCGACCTGATTCAATCGTGCCTCCGAAAGCCGAGATAGAGGGAGACACAGGGCCACCACCTTGTCGACGACCAAACGACGAAAGAGAACCAGAGCGAACAGAATTTGAGCTCACAGTCTGTATCCGAGAATGGGCAGACGGGCGAGAAGAGTTGGATCCAGAGAGGATTTGGGAACGTTGGGAGGATATGGGTACAGAGGCAGAAGAATGCGAGTAGGGACTAAGGTACGACAGCATCGAATGCAGCGAACCCTGATCAGAGAGAACCGGTTGGTGTTGGTGCACTATCTGGGGCTGTCGAGCGCATAGCTCAGTAATCAGTTGGTTGTTCCTCTTAGAATAAACTCACTGTACCAAATGTTGCGCGTCGTTCGCCTGCATCTGGTCCTTCTTCATCCGTACTGTCACCGAGCAAACGAGCCATAGATCTCCACCCCTCCCCTGCCGTCGGAGGTTCAGCATCAAGCACATCGATCGTAACGCTTGCATTATTGGATGATCCAGTAATGATAGAAAGCGAGTCACGCCATGCGCGCGCATGTGAACCCTGGAGTCCTGGAGGCCCAGCTACATTCCTTGTTGCCACAGATGTACCACCAGAGGCAGCGAAGGGAGGAACGGGTTGCGGAACGGGAAGATCGAGTACATCCACTCCTTGGGAATAGGGGAAGCTTCCTCTGCTCCCAAATGAATCATACGGATCACTGATAGCATACGCAGGCGGTTCTCCCGTTGGCAATGGAGGAATAAAGTCGTTTGTTGAACCGAATCCACGCGCGCTGGCGGGTGTCACTGCACGCGAGGGAACAGAAACCGGGGTGCCAAGGCGTGACACGGCATCGTGAAAGACCGTGTTCCCGGATACGGCGCTTCTGGCACTGACAGAGGACATGGGGCGTTCACCATCAATGGTGAGACCAAGACCGGGCCGGGATCGAGCACGTGGTGCGCTCAAGAGTGACTGGTTAACTTCAGGATCGTCAGCGCGTACACGCCCGCCAGAAGACGATTTGGAGCCACTCCGCGACGTCGAGCTTCCGAACCAGCTCTTCCTTAGCCTTGTGAGTGAACCTAGCCCAAGGCTGCTTCTCCAACCACTGGGCCCGGCAACGGGACTATCGTCCGCATGTGAGTGGTCGGAGGTGTCTTCCTCAGACGTGGAGCGTGGGCCAAGCTCCTTTACTTTGACGCGACGTGCCGTGTACACCTTGGGATCTTCCGTGTCGCTAGCAGGATACGATACAGTGCGAACAGATTTTTCTTTGTCGTTCAGGGAAGAAGATTTACGGATGGACAGACGGTCGGCGTCAAGAGGCGGTGGAGGGAGAAGGGGTGAAAATACTTCAGGAAGTGATGAATCACTGTGCGGTGGAATGCCATACATCCGCAGCAGGCTCGAATGTTCCTCTTCGTCGTCGATCTTCAGTAGTTTACCACGGGGCATAATGAGCCCAGTCATGTCGCTGCTTGGTCGCGTGGGGAAATAAGGGTCGTCACGGTAGGCTTGTCCAATCGGGCCACCACCGGGTATCAAGACACCATAATCCGTAACAGCGGACGAATCTGTATGGCCAGAATCGCCTGAGCCGGCGCTTCCAATAATCTGCGGAGCTGCGGCACCGGGAGGAAGAGAAGGGACGGGGCGAACACTCGAACCGGCACGTCCAGCTCCATTCGTAGCACCTCGACTCCGTCGGAGGAACGAATCGGCTTCCTCGCCACTGTCTCGCGGAGAACCCACGCCAGCTGGTCTCCCCTCATCGGTAGCACGCCCTGAAGCGCCTACGACTTCCCAATGTGTCCATATTGGGGTTTGATGATGATGATTACGAAGTCTCCGCGCGCGCTGGCGAACACAACAGATGACGAGAAAGAGTAGAACATTGAAGGCCACAATAGCACCAAATATAATACCAATGATGGCACCTTTCGAGAGGGACGAGGCATTGGATTGCGGATGAGGTATCACAGACGACGTGGTCGTGGTGGAAGTGGGCGTATGACTCTGAGTAGAGGTAGAAGGGGACGTGGACGAAGAGGAGGTTGTGGACAGGGAGTTGGATGTTGTGATGGAAGATAATGACGGGGTAGCTGTGGGTGAAGTGAGACCGCCCCAGGTCCAGGCCCCGTCTGTTCCGAGGGGTATCTGTAAAGAACCACTTATCAGTCATTGCCCCAACGACGTCATTACATTCTTGCACTATTCGAGTTCCATTTCCCAGGTGACAAGGCTTCTGGAAAACAGTGCCCCAATGGAAGTCCCGGAAAAGAAGATGCAATAGTGCAAGACCAAGATGTAGGGGGAGACCACGAAGAGAGAATACTTACGCTGGGCCCGTAGTACGTCAATGGCAACTGCAGTGTCTCCGTGCTTGTCGCAACGGGTTGGCCATTCGCACCCGTTAAGACTACCGTCGTCAGCGTCATCCAGGAAGGTAGAGGTTGTACGTCTGCCATCTCCAGTGGCAAGTTATTGCGCGTGATGAGAGAGATAAGAGCACAGAGTGGACAGAAAGATGAGATGGTAGATGTTAATGGGCAGCACGAACAGCCTTAAATGTGACTGTTTATGAATAGTGAGATTGACGAGGGAATGTGCGGACTCTGGAAGGTTCAATGAAAGTACCAAGATTAGGTTTGCCGGAGCAGAAGTGCAAAGCCACGAACCTAATAAGTCAGTATTTTGGCGTAAATAATGTCGTTAGAAGCGTTTGAGAGGAGGATGAGAGGGTGCAAAGAACAAGAGAGAAAGGTCTCTGAGAGAGTGGTTTGTGGGAACAATTGCAGACGCGGTTCGATTGTCACGTGCGTTGATTTTGGGGCACAGCCTCCAGAAACTTACCTTCTCTCTCTCACGCACTGACAGTTTTTGTCAATCTTTATGGCAGAGGATAACATGCAGCTGAGAAAACAGTGCCGTGCAAGCTGCAAGATGGCATGTACAACGGAAAACAAGTTTCTTTTTCTTCTACTCCTCCAACATTCTCTCGATCCGCGATGTGGTTTAGCATGCTTTTGCAAGACGAGCGGTTGGAGGCTTACTTGTCAAGGCTACTGGCCCCTTGCATCACTTCTTCGTTCCCAGTTTCGAGATATTTTCCCGGACAACGTTCCCTCTTCCTTGTATGATTTCGATGTCGCGACCTACCTCCGTCCGCTTTTGCTCGACCGACGATATCATGTTTGTATACGCCAAGACTTTCCCCCTCCACCGCAAATCAACATCAATATTTGGGTGAATACATACCACAAGAAACTTACGTCAGATGGTCCTTGACCTGTGTCACCGCCAGGGAAAACATATGGAATCAGACACGAGCGTTAGGTCAGTACTGCGCACCATGTTTAAGATCTCCGTGTACTCCTGAGCAAGTTCTGCAGAGAGCTTGAGCGCCAGCGGATCACAGTTCGGAAAGCTTACGATCAGCATCTTTCAGCCATTCCTCTGTCGTGCACTCCCTCCATCGCTTCCAGTCTTCTTCAATTTCCTTGAGGTTAACGAATTCCTCGAAACTCTCGAAGAGTGAATTTGCTATCTGGGATGGATCGGACGCTTCGGCAGATGACGTGGGTGGCCCGGGTGATGATGCGATACGGGGAGTCGAAATCGGAGAGTACTCCTTTTTTTCCTATTAAGGCCGAGAAATGCACGAACACGTGAACAGGCCACTCACGTTCGGATCGCGATGGGCCCTCTTATTTCTCTTCTCGGGCCCCTGTTGATGGTCTTCCACGTCCTCATGACGTATACCGCGCTTAGTCCTGCCGAAACCCCTCTGTGGACCACGATTCCTTTCCATGTGTGTTTCCGTCTCACTCATCGCATCGAAGGAACCCGAGACTCGCGCAAATGTGTCTTCGGCCTCGCATCCATCGTCGGCCAGGCTTTCGCCGCGTCCACCAACTGCATATCCGGCAACCGGTGCAGCGATGTCATGCTCCAAATGTGACTGGACCCCACCTGCGCTCCCACCACCTCCAGCCCCGTCAAACATGCGCATATACCCACCCATTCCATTCCCGGAACCGATATGCGCATCGTCCTCTTCGCCAGATTCCACATGTACCCTGCCGCCCGAGTTCGCGTTTCCATTCGACCTTGCGTCGTCCTCTCTATTCTCTGCGAAAAGTCCAGCTCTCTTGAGACCTCTCGGCACGGATTCCGGCGTCATCGGCCTTGAAAATTCGAATGCTCCTGGAACAGCGTTCTTCCTGGGGGTTTGCCCAATCCTCGTTTGTTTTGATCCGGCATTGAACTGTATTGCTGAGGGATAGGGTATGATCGACATGGGCGTCATCTCGGGTCTCATAATTCCTTCGAAACCTCGCCTGTTTGAATTCGTTCTTGCGAGGCCCGGTCCCTTTGTAGGACCTGTTCCTTGTGTCGCGGTGTCGCCTCCTGTCTTCTGACCCAACAAAGCAGTGAGCGATCGCGGTTTTCCGCTGATGAACATGTCTCTAGGGCCGTCGCTCTCGCGTACGTCTGTTGAACGTGAGTGGGACTCGGGCGTTGCATGCGGTACAAAGGCTTGTCGAGCGCTCATTTCGATTCTGGGCGGTGATGTTGGTTGGGACGCTGATGGGCGATGGATGAGGGAGGGAGAAAAGGGATAACAGGGTCAGAACGCGATCGGAGGAGCGCATATAAAGGGTTGCCAGACTGTACATCACGTGGTGTGATGCTACGCTACTCACTACTAGCTATAGGTTTCCGCGCATATATCCACATCGACCACTTCATTCCACGGGCTGATGCGAACGTCGCTGTTCAACTACGCAATCCCCATCGCGGCGCGCCTGCATCTGCGCAATACAGTACTGCACATCACGATTCGTGCACCCTTTATGAAAGAAAAGCGTTAAGACCAATATTGATCCACAATTCGCTATAGGATTCTCCCGTATGTCATGTAATATCGGCCGCCTGGCGAAATGGCATCGCGTCTGACTACGAATCAGGAGATTGCAGGTTCGACCCCTGCGGTGGTCATATATTTTTGGCGTTTTGGTCATTCCATTTTGTACCAGAAAATTCGACACTCGGCACTTGCTCGGCACTGCTAGTGATACGTCAACAAGATGAATGGTGTTCCAACCCAAGGCAGGCTACACGTTGTAAATACAAAGATTTGCTGTAGGTCCAGTCACACTCTCCGGACAAGCACCAATCGGTCACTACATTGTCCTGCGCTTGATGAATCAATAAGAGAAATATCATGGAACGTTGATATACAACAGGTCTACTTATGTACAAGTGGAACACACAATGTTTTTGCCGCCCCGTCTCAGAAGTACGACATCAAAGCTTCCCATCTGCGAAAGGCCAATCGTTGTATCCTTCAGGTGTCATATTTCCTGTTAGGTAGAACTTTGAGCGGTCCGTGGGCGTGAGAGATAGATTTTTCTGTAGCCGCGCGGGGAGGTCAGGCTACGGATCAAACCGGCTGATCAGTAAAATGCGGCGAGAACGAAAATGCAAGAAAACTCCCTCACGTTTGATATATACAGCCGCCCAAAGGCGACGAGCCCCCCATTGTGCTCCGCAGCATGCAACGCTGTCTCGCAGGTATATCCACCGGCTGATATCAATATCCTTTCCTTACCACCTTCACCGCCGTTCCATATCTGTCGCACAAAATCATTGTTCTCGTCTGCATCTCCAGTTGCATCCCCACCCCCCGCCACGCGGGGCTCGACCGCATGAAGATAGGCCAACTTCGGGTGCTTGTCGCGTAGCGCGGTCACGAGGTATGCAAACGTCGGACGAGGATCTGGCATCTTCATGTCTAAAAACGAAGTAAAAATATAAATGGGCACGATGCCGCGCAAAAACATACACACGCACCTTGGAATGGGCTCCACGGACTAATGCGAATACCAACTCGGTCCACGCCAACTGCATCCACGACAGCATCCACGACCTCCCTCGTGAACCTTGTTCGGCCTTCCTCGTCTCCACCCCATCTGTCCGCGCGTTTATTGGACGTTGTTTGGAGGAACTGGTCCAGCAAGTAACCGTTTGCACTGTGTACCTCCACCCCATCGAACCCGGCACCGTGCACGGCGTTAGTCGCTGCTTTCACATACGCGGGGATGTACGCTTTGATCTCAGCCTCTGTCAATTCACGAGGTGGTTTGGAGTATCCGGTCAACGTGACGGGCGATGCAGAGACGTATGGCGAAGGCGGATCCTGTTTTTCAAGGATGTTGATATCGGCAGCGCGACCCAGCGCCCATAGCTGTAGGAAGATGTACGACCCCTGGGCATGGACGGCGTCCACGACCTATGGGGATCACAAGAGCACAATGAGACAGGTTTGGAATGGACGACACGATGATGTTACCTTCTTCCAACCCTCTATTTGCGCGTCGGTGTAGATTCCTGGGACATTTGCATATCCTCCTGCGTCGTGGGAGATGAAGGTAGCTTCTGTGATTAACAGTGTGCCTGGTGAGGAAGCACGCTGAGCATAGTAGGATGCTTGCTGAGGCCCGGGCACATGGGAGTCGTATGCTCGGACACGAGTCAAGGGTGCGAGGACGACGCGGTGCTGGAGGATCATCCTGCCGACCTTGATCGGCCTGAAGAGCGCGGGAGTTTGCTGCATAGTGGCCATGGGCAGTGCAGTCGACTACAAACTTGATCAACGGTGGTGGGGGCAGAAAACAATGTACTGGTCGGGTCGAATGATAGCGCGATTTATAGTCGCCGAATGGCATGATTAGCAAGAATATGAGCAAAGCTCGGGAACGAGATTGATAAGCCCGCGGGCTAAGATGCCACGGGATGCCATGTCAATGCACAGCGGACCGTCCGTCGGAATCTTTCCGGCAGTGCAAGTCGGAGTATGGCGAGGAGCAAAGAACTTGGTACAAGCTTAGTAATGTATGGGAATTTCCAGCCCCACACCCACCAGGGTCTCGCCCTCGTACCGCCTTTGCCGCCTTGAAATTGGTAGCTGAACGTTGAACCTTAACGGCTTCGGATGGGCAGCGGTTGGGAACGAGAGCTTTCGCAGGTTCGAAACTGTTCCCTACTTTTCCGAGTCAATGACCGCCGAGCCATCCCCAGAGTCTTAGCATGTAAGTAGACCCACTGCTGGTGGGTCCATTTACTCCGCGAACACTCATAGAGTTGCTCTCGTATTACCCCGTTGTCTATTCCATGGCTTGCGTCCTCTGATTTCTAGATGAGCTCGAGCAGGATGTACATCGTATTTCCTTGGTGTGAACCACGATCAGCTGCGGCGGCAGAGAGTGCGTGTGCACCATGTACGCACCGTACGTCGATCTCTCTCTAGTTCTTGTCTTGTTCTCGATTATGTTGTTGTAGATTTGTTCAATAGGGACTACCCTGTTGCAATCGAGCTACTGACACGCATTTACGGCGTGGTGAGGGTCGAGACTCGACTCATACTACGAGCCCGCAGGCTTCCTACAAACCCCCATATGCACTCGTTCCGCTTCTCACCTCCAGTATGGCGTTCCATCACTGCAGTTCCCGCCGTGGCTCCCTCGTCGTCGCGTCACGTCAGCCCATTGGTCGTGTCTTCGTAGCCTTTTCCCGCCGTGCGTGGGGTCTCTGTGGTTGATTGTTCGTGGCAATGTCATGTCCAACTTTCCTTTGACAAATTTCCACTCGTATACCTTCTATCTCCTGTGTGGTGCTGACGTGCTTCCCATGCTGTGCGCGCTTCAGGTGCACGAGCCGTGATCTCAATCAAGCCAAGGTATTCGGGTCCCATTCGCACGTCTTTTCTTCTCCTACTTCTGCCCATTCGCCTCACTCGCCTCGATATCCAAACAAGCCAAATCTGGGTCGAGACTATGACTTGGTTCGTGACTGTGATAGGCAGACAGAGACCCACCATGGGTACGAATCCGCAACGACCACGACAGACTCGGATCCTCCTCCGCATACACCTTTTGGGGCGGCGACGATGCCGCATCCAAGTCCACGGAGACAACGACGGAGACCACGTGGCTGCATGCGAGACCCTTGGTCTGTCGGATTCATGCACCCCCGTCAAGCATCTCGGTCGATTCACCTCGTCTACTTCGACCTCTGCGTCGACCTCGGGCGCACCGCGCTTGAATAGAGCCGGTGGCGTATTTTCAAGGCTACAGTGGTACTTCCTTCGTTAAACGGTTCTTTCCGTCAAGGATCGCTGTCACACATTTCGGTGTCTCCGTCCGGGCAGGGCCCGGGAACAGACGACGCCCGTCGGTTCCTCGTCGCATTTATCTACAAAGTAGTCGACGATTCGCCCGGGCGCTGGTGAGCAAGATTGATTCAAGACGAGACTCGGGAGTGGAGATGAGAGAACAGCACCTGTTGCAGAGGAAAGCCACGAGTCATCGTCGGAAGCCGCCAAGTCGCAATTCACGCCCTCTGCCAAGTCTAGATCGCTGTCTCCCGCTCCGCGTCGTGCAACGAGCGCTGAGTCGACGCGTTCGTCCAGTTCGCAGCTTGCCCTGCATTCATCTCCGACGTCCACGCCCGCGTCTGGGTCGTACCTCCTGGTTTTGTGCCTTCTCTTGCTCCCGCTCCAACCATCAACAACCTGACCATGAGGGAGAAGCAAAAAGACGTCTAGGATGAGGGAGATTGTTGATCTGTGGTGAGGTGGATGGGTTGGGATGGCTACTAGAGGTGGATGGGACGAAGAATGTTGGTGGGGGCATGGAGATGGAGGGCAGGCATCGCTGTTACAGTCGGACGCACATACTGCTGGTGGTAGTGCAGGTGTGGGGTCGGGGTTAGATGTTGGCAAGAATCATCACGGTCAACTTTCAAGGTTCAAAGTCCTCATCCTCCAAATCTGGTTCATCTGGATTGAGTGGAAAGCATGATGGAAAGACGTCGGACTCGGAGGCATTTTCCTCCCTTGCCAATGCTGGCTCAAAAGGTGTCACCACCACCACCACTGCAATGGCTGCCAACACTGGTGTCATGCCTTTCTGATTCTCATCTTGCAGAGTCTTCGGGTGCTAATTTTACAATGGATCACCATAATTGAATTGGGGGGTTTTTTTTTTTCAGATGGCACAGACGGACTTGAATGCAATCATGATCACGCCCCCAAAGGGTGCATGTAGCTCTCATTCTCATTCTCAGCTTTTAGTTGAGGTTCTGAACAGTGGTGCATCACCATCCAAGCATCCATCTCATCATCTGCTTCTATCAGCCCCAGCCCCAGCATCTCATCCACATCCCACTGTCCATTTGCATCCTGTAGTGCCTGTAGTGCCTCTCCTCCAATGATTGCCACTGTCTCTCCTTTTCAGCTTCAGCTGGTGTATGTATTGTTCCTACAATACCATGTTGTGCTGGCACCTGTGCCCATGTCACCAGAGCATCAGGGACCACAAGGACAGCTTCAAGGAACATGTTGACTGTTTATCCTGCTCATCCTCCACCTCTGCCTCATATGAGCATGCATCCTCTGTCAGTGCTGATAACAGGGGTGTCGGGGATGCAACATGTGAGTTGGTAAGGACACCATTTGTCAGTCGCATCCAATGGACAGGATGGAAACATTGTCTTTTTTCTACATGTCTCCATACAAACATGTAATTCATGACATGACTAGCTGGAACACACAATGCAGACTGGGTACATTTCAATAGATTGTTACAATTCTTTCTTTTTCCTTTCTTAGCATCTACTTTTTACCTCCAAAACAACTTGTTCAGACTTTTATGGAAAGGACTTTGTTCAATTGCTACAAATATAGTGGTTATTGACAAAAATATTAATGACATGATATGCTTTACATACTCATGCAATTCTGAAGCACAACATTCAAGATCATCTCAATCTTTTCATCCTCAGATACTTTTCCATATTGATTGAAAACTTCCTCCATGGCCAATTTCACCTTTGCAGGTATGTTTGATTGCTTGTACTTTGTAGCAGCAGATTGAAGTGATTCAGGATCTTTTTTATGGAAAAGGTAGAAAGAATGCTCCAGAATGAGCAGTATATCTATAAAGTAATTTTATGTTCAGCCAAAAAAAACTTCTTTCTTTAAAAAAAAAACATACCAATACTCTTGAGTACACCTTGCTGCCATGTAACCTATGGTCTTGAATTTACTTTGATACAAAGTGAAATAAAGGATGAATTTACTATAGGACCAGGTTCGAGAATAGATGATTTATACAGATCAATATTGGACTGTATCATGAAATATTAGAACCACTGAAAGGCAATAGAATGAATTCACATACCCTGTTGTGAACAATCTGATGATAATTAATTTTATTACAATGGAGGGAAAAAATCATGAATGAGATTCACCGCCTGTAAACAATAAGCCAGTGTCATGATTTTATTTATATGGTTATTTCTTACAGACTAAGATAATATAATCAGAGTGTAGGTTAGATATTAAACTTTGCCACAATAGAAATTGAAAAATTTACATCCTGCATATGATAAAACAAAGATGGAAGCAAATATCAAATTTGTATAATCCACGATTTGAAACAACTTAGTTCGAGAAATTTAAGTAGACTAATTACGTAATCATTACCCCGAGTGTAGAGACCTTTACATTTTCGTTTTCGAGTGCACTGTGTGCGCCGGCAGGGCTCCACATGCGGTAGACGTGGAGTAAAGTGCTACCAAAGTGGTGTAAAGTGAGTGTAAAGTGGGCGTACAGTAGCAGTAAAGCGTGTAAAGTGAAGTGAGGTGAAGAATTTAGTTAAATCCAGCTTAAATTTAGTCTCTGATTGGCTGGAGCGGCGGGCCGCTTAAATTTTCTCCGGGCCCGCGCTAGCGCGGGCCAGGGACACTCGGAACCAATGGTCGGCAACGCGCACGACGCACGGCAACGCCCCGAACCTCGCCACACTCCAGCGTGAAAAACAATTCAAACAATTCATTTTTTTCTCCGTCTGCGCGCTATCGCGCGCCTGCTGTGAGTTATTTCTCGTCGATCTCAGCCCTTCCTGTGCCCCTACGTCGAGACTGGACCCGCACGCCTCCCTCCTGACCTTTCCTTGTGCCGGGCCAGGAACCCCGGCCGTGCTTCGCCGAACATCCCCGCGGCCGGTTTGATTTAACATAAATTTTTCCGATTATCAATACTTTATTTTCATCAACTTGGAGCGGTGCATCGTGTTACGAACCCGTACTTGATTCGTGGCTCGATCGTCCCTTCCTGGAGAGCTTTGTTAAAATCTCGATACGTTGCACGAGCATAAAGGAGTTGGTGCATGGCCCAAGCCAAGACGCATTCGACTAGGGCCAAGATCGTGATGCGTAAGCGACGAAACCCGACCGTCAGTCCAGACTCATTGGAACCCCACTGTCCATGTGGAAGCAGGGACAACTGGACTTTGTTTGATGTTGGTGTGATAATGGATGGATGTACATCCTCCGAGAAATACGTTGAAACCAACATTCGTTGTGAGGAATGTTTGAAGAGCATTCAAGTGGGCAGATGGTGGAAAGAAGCGAGAGTTGAGTTGACTCAAATTGAAGGTCAGTTCTACTCGTCATCGTCTAAACTTACATGAGCTAAGGTTTTTCGATCATGACAATGCACTTTGATGCCCGACAAGCTGGTTTTATAACGCTCACTCTCGTCCTCTTCCTCGGCACTGTCTACTCTGTCAAGAACAAGACTTTCCTCGACACCTCAGACCCCCTTCTCTCTCACCTTCCCCATCACCTCCAAAACACCGACTACTTCGCCAATAAGTCCAACCTCCTCAACGTCCTCTTCATCAAACGCGCCTGGGGCTGGACATCCTTTGCCTTCCTCTTCGTCTGGCTCACCAGCCCACGACACACCCAGACTCTTCGCCGCATACTTCAGTGGGTTGTCGCATCCCTCGCATGGCTCGCCTTCACCCGCTGGTTCTTCGGCCCCGCCATCCTTGAGCGCGCGATCGCCCTCTCAGGCGGGGAGTGCACCGTTGCTCTACCATCAGGTGGCTCGTTTGCCGTCCCGCTCGAGTACTGCTTCTCCAGGACCACACTCGCGCCCGAGACCCACCCTAGCCTGTTCGCGTCCCCGTGGGTGCTGCCCGAGGCAGGTACGTGGCGCACCGTACCGCGTCTACGTAGGGGCCACGACGTGTCTGGGCACGTGTTCCTTTTGACCATGTCCATCCTGTTTCTCGCGGACCAGATCAGGGTGGCACAGACAACGAACGCGCGCGCTCCCGCCGTAACGTGGTCGGGCCTGTGTCCGCGGATGCACAAGTGGTCGATGTATGCCGCGCTGGGGCTTCTCGCCCTCTGGTTGTTTGCGCTTGGCACGACGAGCGTATATTTCCATGCGCCATTTGAGAAGCTGACGGGATACCGTGCGTGGCCGTGTTGCATTCATGTGTCTGTCATTACTGACCCATTTCATTTCGCACAGTGCTAGGATTGGCGGGGTACAGTCTGACGTTGTTGGTTTGATGCATGCCAACTGTAATGACTACGGGGATGACTTTGCTTGTGCTGTCCTGCTTGTAGATGAGTGTATGTTCGACGATAGCGATGCAGTTTCTGGTCGGTCCGACTTCCATCTGTAA
Source organism: Leccinum variicolor (assembly GCA_038091415.1). Lineage (NCBI taxonomy): Eukaryota > Fungi > Basidiomycota > Agaricomycetes > Boletales > Boletaceae > Leccinum > Leccinum variicolor. The sequence goes on along the minus strand of JBBPOK010000097.1, from coordinate 17,314 downwards.
TACGTATTAATCACTGCTCCAAGTCACACCATAGAGCCATGAAAGTAATCAGTAATTTTCCTTCTCCTAAAAGAAAGCCGAGAGACAAGAAAAGCGGAAACAAACACAAGAACAGGCAGATGAGCGTCGGGTGGAACGACGGACAAGAAACAGAATCGCACTGGCGGCCTCAGGCCTTCTGGAGGGAGGACGACGGAGAGTACACACGGGTGCCAAACGCTATTGGTGGAAAAACACGTACATGAGCGATCATCGTCAACCAGTTCGCGGTAACGCGCCTCGTCGAGACCAACCGGTGAATCCACCGCAAGCGCTACGACGCACCGGTTCTCTTCCTTTTCATTGTCATTCGGTGCCACACCGGCCGAGAACCATGACAGCTTTCGGGCCCGCATCGACGCCGCGAGTCGGTTGGCCGTGTATGCGTCGTTCTTGGCACAACAGCGACAGTAGATAGGGTGCTCGTCGAGGATGTTGGATCTGAGGGAACCTGTGGCACCTGTCAAGACGACCTACATGACGAATGGGCTAACGGAGACGGTGAACGAGCCGTGGCATGGAGAGGTAGATCGCACACACCACTTTCCCAGCAATGCCATTCTGGTGGGTGTGCTCCTTGGATGGGTACGCGAAGTGATTGTATTTCTCGGTTCGAGCATGATATCTTGGAACGTTGATCTGCCATGTGCTGTTATCTTTACCAGAGGAGAGTGACACTATGAGCCTGGCCAACCTTGCAGAGGACGAGTGAGTGACCACCACGGCAAAGCAAGATGGCAACGCACTGTACTTGCCTTGGAGGGCCATCCATCGAGGATAGAGCTCATAAGTGTTGTCGCCATGCATGGGGTTCGAAGCGCATATATTCGTGTATACCAGTGTGTACATACTAGGGATCCCTCGCGCGGACCCAGTTCCATTCCTCGGTCGGTGAAATCACGGAACGCCGTCACGCGTCATGGGCGGACCCCAGCTGAAGCATATATGACAGTAAGACCCGAAGGGCAAGATGAGAAAGGACAAAAGAACGCTCTGAGCCCCGGATAATGTCCAACCAAAGGGTCGCCTTCAGGGACGAGGTCACGTCTAAAGAGTTGAGTACCCTCTGGCGTCTCTACAAACAATTTGAGAGTGAGTGGAACGTGACCAAAAGATGTCTGTATATTAGGTGCTTGTGAGAGGAGCTTGATAATGTTTGCAGAGGTGAGCGGGATAGAGCGGGTTGAAAACAGATAGTAGGGCGGCTTCGCGGCAAACCAGGCCCGGATGAGGCCTACCTGAGGTCGCGAACAAATTGTCGCAGTTTCTTTCCACAGAGATGATCGAACCGTTCCACGGCCTACCGGCGTATCGCACGCTAAAACATGTCAATGTCTTCCGGTGTTTCGATCTCGCCACATCGTTTATGCCTTTGTCGAGACCCACGTACGATACGCCTCCAAAGGGAAGTGCACCGTCATCGCATCACTCAATGTGAACGATATCTAAACATGAAAGGCGACATGATAATTTCGCTGTGGTTTGGGTCAAAAGTCGTAGATGTAACGATCGATTGGTCCTCGTCATGTATTAGGCATCCAGTAATGAGTAGTGCTGTGGACGATAGACCGATGCTACTAGCATCTTCCGTCTGTGCTGTATACTCATACTAATGAGACCTTCAAGAAAGAAAAACTCAGCGTTAAGTACTAGGATACGCACTTCAAGCACCGACCTCGAAAAGTTTGGCCACTCAAGATTTCCCCATCAACCACTCATCCGCGCTGTCCTGACTCGTTCATGAGTGTCCTGTGCTTTAGCACGAGGTTTTCCGCAATCGGGTGAGAGTAGCACCGCAAACCATTTAGATAACCCATGAAGGCTCAGGATTCGGGGTCGACGGGAGTACTTGCTGTTACGGTAAGACAAGATGTACGTTCGGCGAGTTCCGAACACTGATTCCCGTTACAAGTCCCGCTAGCAGCATAAACGTTCCATGTGAGATCGAAACACCGGAAGAAATTCCTGAAATTTTTTATAGAATCATCATCCCTCACTAAATGAAACCTCACCGCTTGTCTTCCTCCTGAGTCCTCAACGCGCGTCCACATTCACTTGCGTGAACAGTCATTGCGACTCCTGGGCTGGATAACATTGGTTTCATCACGATTGTGACACCGTTCCGAGCGCGAATGTTTCCTTAAGGTGATCACCATCCTTTCAGGTGCGTTTCTAGCGAGTAGTGGAGTAGTGGTCGTTCTGGCGGTTGTGTGTGGACACTGGAGGTAGCCCATGTGCATAACAAGAGGTGTATGTTCGGCGACTCCCGTTACTACATTGTAGTCCCGCTTGATTTCACCCTTTTTAGGCAACATCGAAGTTATCAGTGGCATGTCCACTGAGTTGTGTCTAGCACACGCACAACGCGTTTCTACGTCTCCTTGCTCAATCAAAGGGACCCAAAATTATGTATTATGCACCACTCTGTGTACTAGAACATACTTCTCGTTTCGCTATGACGAGTTTTTCGAGGCGCTCATATCATTTCCAAATTACATAAGCCATATTGATTCCGGTCGCGTCTCTCTTTCACTCTTGTACTTTTTGTAGACCACCTTCGACTGTTTTTTCACTGTCTTGATCTGATAATCACTCGCGTTGGCTCGCGTCTGCAAGCCATCAGACTGACAGACATAATTTACCAGCGGGCACAGTGACGAATTGATGTATCAGTCGGATTTGGTAAAAGGAATGTACTCACTTGGTATGTTGATATATCACATAGATCGGGTGAGCGACTGCCAGTGAGCCTGCGAGATTGAATATTTAATGATATATCGGTCACCATAGGCGCCTAATTTCAACACGTTCGTAAAGAACGTGTGATGTATCAGTGGAATACATAGTTACTATGCCATCTTAGGAACATCCCTGCTGGCATTGTTTTGATGCATCAATAGTGACGCTTCTGCGTGCGGGTCAATTCATACAAGTGATGTACCATCAGCTTCACTGGTGTATCATCCGGCGATTAGTTCCTATCCGAGTCAGTGATCGTTACATGGTTAGTGTGGGTGGAAGTTGGCAACATTTAAGGCGGATATACCACGGGACGGTCCGTCGCTCCTCGTCGCACTTATGCTCACTTGCATTTCAATACGCTTCACAGCTCTCGCAGCCATTGCTGCATTAGCTGTTTCGGCCGCTTCAATACCCAGACCCTGGAAGGGCAGTGGAATTTCCATACCACTCACCAAATACTCTTCGTCACGGTCGAACTCCAACAAAAGTGTCAATATTGATGGACTCAAGTCTCGCACTATATCACACACGACGTACGTGTCGTGAATCCTTTTACTCGATGTTCTCCGAGTCATGTGTCGTTTCAGCAAGCTTCTTCATGGCTTGGAAAACCATGAAGGGAACACGGAAACGATCCACCCTTATGCTTTGAAACAGAGCGGGTTTCAAAACTGGAAACGCGCTGGGGCTGAGCTTGACTTGGCTTGGGATAAAAATTATTGGTTTGCTACCATTTCGGTGGGTACTCCTCCCAAACTCTTCACTGGTAAGTTCTCCGTGCATTTACTGGCACACACGAATGCCAATCTTCATCACAGTCCAGATTGACACCGGTTTTAGGTATGTATTTCCTGTCGGGACCACCTACTCCCTTGTTCAATCCGACCCAGCGATCTCATCCTTCCAGCGTCGAACGGTGATGAGAACTGCAAAAGCCATGATCACCTCTACAACGCTGCTTCGTCGGCAACTGCCAAGGACTTGGATAAGACATTTCAAGCCCTTTTTACAGATGGTGCAACGGCCAATGGTAAACAATACACTGATAACATAACCATTGCTGGCTTCACTGTAGGTTCACTCTCTATGATCATAAACGTGATGACTTCTGACCGCTGAGTAGGCCGACAAGCAGACCTTTGGTGTTGCAACAACATACTCAGCTACAATGGCAATGTCTGAATTCCCATCGGACGGTGTGTTGGGATTGAGTTTATCGTCTGCTATTTCGAATTACCCTGCTAGCTCCCTGCTTGAAACACTTGTCAGTGAGAGAAAACTGGCTGATGGAATATTTGCATTTGCATTCAAGTTTACTGAATCTGGTGAAGGCGAGATGTACATTGGTGGAGTGAACGAAGAGCACTACACAGGTGCCATCACCTTTGTCGATGTACAACCTGGCAAGGTGAGCTGAAATGTATCATTGAGTTGCGGTCGTGAGACTCGTAACTAATCACTTTCACCATTAGGGATTCTGGATGGTGACGGTGGAGGATATTCGTGTCAATAACAAACCGGCGCTGGCACATGTACCCGCAATTATCGACACTGGTGCCAGCCACATTTTTGGTGATCACGATCAAGTTTTGAAACTGCACCAGGCCTATGGTGGTAAAGCTTTCAAAGCTGGATGGTACACATGTAAGTAAGTTCTGAATCTTCTGATTGGGGTTCAAATAGTGTTTTCGGGTCCATTGACAGCCCCATAGTCCGATGCGATCACTTCCCAGACGTGACTCTTACGTTTAGCGGCAAGCCATTTACGATCCCTGCTCATAAGCTCAATCTTGGACCGGTGACATATGGCTCGTCCGATTGTTTCAGTGGAATCTTAGGTCTTGCAGATTCCCGTAAGATATTTCCTCTTCAGCCTTGAACCGCACAGCGTACTTCAAACATACTGACTACTGAACCCCTCTTGCCATCTGGACCAGCATTCTGGACCATCGGGTGCACTTTCCTCGAGCTCTTCTATAGTGTGTTCAACATGGATTCTAAGCACCCTCAAGTTGGATTTGCGCATCTTGCAGAATAGCACTCTTTTCCGGCATTGTCATCCCATTTGGTTATTTAGATCGCATGTATGGCTCGTTGACAAGACTCCTTTATGTCAGGTGTCTGTTCTATTTCGTTCTGACATCCTCGTTACTTCACTGGCAAAGTCTAGCTAGAACAGTATGTATAAACTAGTGTAAAACATCTCAGCTCGTTCCCGTCGAACAGAACTGAGGTGAGGCTGTTTCGTTTACCGTCCGCTATCATCTTACTTATGTTTGACCGTAAACTCTCCTGATAGAATCATAACCTTTGTCAGTTGAACACACTTGGTAACCAGGTAACCAGGTATCCTGCGTGTTTAGTACTATGGATGTTGGTTCATGACCTCGACAAACATATAATCAGCGACTTCACATCCATCGAGGTTCGATCGAAAGCCATTACCCCAAGGTTGCGGACAAGACTCGGAGGACCGCGATATCGACATTAATATTGACACTAACTGACAAAAAAAATTGAAGGGAGTATGTACATAAATCCGTTTTGTCTGATCGGTGATCGAATTTGAGAGCCCAAGGGCCTAAGTTACGAAGAGCGTCCGAGTTCTGGTGCAGCAGGCAGAGAAGGAAACAAGGTGGGCGAACGTAGTACAAGGGCAACCTCGTGAGGCCGATCCTATAATTCCCGAGAGTAGCATTGTTGATGGATTCCGGAAACTCGGTGGACTGCTGAAGTGCCAAATAATGGAAATAAGACGACTTTTCAGGGGTGAGAGGAAGGTCCCCATCGAGACCATATCTGAAACTTGGAGGAGGTTACCAGGTGAATGATCGCTATACGGTAGTGAAGTAGGTCAACAACACGGACGTTTTGGGCGATGTGACGCAGCTTGAAAGGAACAATGCGAAGGGTACAAATGCATTGTGGTGAGTCTCAAAAGAGTCCGGCGTGTCTACCGAAAGTGTACTAGGTGGAAGCGAAATTCAATGACACTTAAGCGAGAGAGGCTGGTGCTTGTCACTGTCACTCTGACCGATCGACGTGTCGTCGACAGCCATGATGAGCACGAATCCCTCGCACATCCTCATCGCTCGTAATTCACGTGGGCCCAACAACCCCTCAGCTTCCCTCAGCTCCCCCACGGAGACACACGCAGCTGCATCGGGCATATTCCGTTCTTCCGGTTCTCCCCCGTGGCTTCTCGAGGGATGTGACAACGACGAGCTCGTGAGCGAACTGAACCTCTATGAGTCCGATCAAGCCATAGAGATCGACGACACCTTCACCCGCACCGGAAGATTCCCCGGAACCGTCAAGATCGTCATCGAGAGCACCACGTTCTGGTGAGTTCGCATCCCCCCCTCTTCCTCCGCAACGCGCTATTGTTGTGGCACAACTTTTTGGAATGGGCGCTAATATGAACACCGGGCCGTCATAGGGCGCACAAGGAAGTCCTCTTTTTTGCCTCGCCGTTCTTCGAGGCCGCTCTGAGTGGCGGGTGGCTCGAGACCGGCGGTCGTCCGCAATCCATGTCTTCCGTCATCACCATCTCACAGCAACCCTCTGTACCGGGGGGCAAATCTGATCCTGACACGACCGCAGCCATGTCCTTTACCCCTGAAGATGATACCCAAGAAAGTGCCAGCGACTCCGCGTCCGACTGCTCATCAGACCCTGTGGAGATCGAGAACCCTCTCGCAAGCGAAAGCGACATGAGCGAGAGCGAACCAGAACAACTCGAATCTGCCAAGCAGCCCGGTGAACGCGAGGCCGATGCTCGCGTAGCGAGTCTGGCCAAGCTCCAAGGCACCGCTGGAGACGTCAAGCCTGCCTTCAAGGGCAAACAAAAGGCGGTCCGTTCGGGCTCTCAAAACACCCTTGCCACCCTGAAAAGACGCCGCCGTGCGCACGACCAGGACGCTGTCATCGTCCTCAAGGAAGAAAAAGCTAACATCTTTCATGATTTTCTCAAATTCGTATATCCGCAGTACGTTCATTCGTCTTACACTGGACGATAAGGTGACCACGCTCGCAGCCTCCAATGCAACATCACCTGGAATAACGTCGAGGGTCTTATGAACATTTCACATAAGCTCTGTGTTCCAGCCCTTCAACAGGAATGTCTGACCTTCCTCCTTACACATGCAGCTGGCAAACCTATCAAAGCCATGCGCATCGCGGAGCTCTTCGAGGAGGAAGAGCTCTACCGCGAATCAAGTCGTTTCGTGCTCGATAATCCCGGCGGATGGTCCGAAGAGGAACTGAGTACCCTCAGCCAAGAAACGCTCTTGAAACTCGAAAAACGGTGTGTCCTTGTGCACTTAACTTTCTTCAAACGTCTGATATCTCACGATCGTTTCGTCAGACGCAACTGGTTCCTTGAACGCGTCTTGAAACTCGGCTTGACACCTCTAGCCAAGGAATACCAATGCGTGCGTCGCCTTTTTACCTTTTTGCTTGGGTTGGAGCACCCATCTTCGTACCAACCTAGTGTCCGACTTGCCCCGACTCGACTAACTGCGCCCGATTACTCGAAGAGAAGTGGCGGCAGGCTTACAATGCCGTCTTCAGATTCGGTTCGTGCCCCCTCCGTCCGTCATCCGCCTTTTTCTGACACGCCGCCAACCTCTCTCTAGGTCCCTGTCAGCCTTCGATGGTCTACCGCTACCTCCGAAATCTCGAGGGCGTCAGTCCCCCGTTGTCGCTCACCCACCTCGCATGCCAAACGACGGCCAAGGCGTTTACAGCGACGCGTAAGTGACCGTCGTCTATTTCATCTCTTGGCGTGCTGACGTTGCCTCGTTCTGCCCCTCGGCGATCAGTGTTCGACCGGATGTTTTCGCTCGGGATCCGCAGCGACGCAGCAGTAGCACCTCTCGGCGCACGCGTTGCCGCCGTCGCTGCCGCAACTGGTCCACGCCGCCATTTCCTCTACAGCACGCTCAAGCCGGACAAGGCAGCCCCGCGCCCGCGCCGGTCGCGTGAGCTCGCTTGATTGTTTGTCGGGTTTGCGTTCTCCCCTGCGCGCTGTAATCATCTATCTGCTCTGCGCTAATCCCCCCCGTTTCTTTTCGTACTCGGGGCTTAATAGTTTGTATTCCCGGATTCATAATGTAAACCCTTTATACAATCCGTCGCGATGACCTGAGCTTGCTTCGTATTCCATGGGGTATCCAGAAGAAGAGAATAAAAAAATAAAGAACGAAAGAGGTGCGACGGCGACGAAGACAGTGAGTGCCAAGACTCACATCCACGTCAACGAGGGGAAGTGACAATCGTCATGGAACCCCTCGATTTGAGATAGAGATGCTGTGTAAAGCCGTACAAAAGGCAATGGTGATGCGGCACTCGACGAAAAGGGGAGAGATGAAAAGAATGGTAAACCTCGGCTCATAAACGAACCGGTCGAACTGTCTGTCCTCTGCATAAAAGAGAGAGAGAGAGAAAAGAGGCACGGAGGTAAAAAATAACTTACGGTCGAGAAAGAGTTTTACACCACTCTAATAAGAGGAAAATACAATAGGATAAGAAAAAGATGAAATGGAGAAATGGAGAAATGAAGGAGAAAATGCAAAAGAATGGAAAGGGGAAAATGAGAACATCAAGTCGCCAGACATGACACGGCCCACTGAGTAGCGCATGCCGGCATTTTCACCGCTGAAAGACCGTGGGAGCATTCTCCACCAGCCACTCCACCATCAATGCTTTCCCAGCCATGTCGCTAAACTCTGACCCAGGGTCTCTCGACCACATCAGCGTTGCTAAGTGAAGCCCCCGCCTCTTGCATCAACAACCGCAGCCACAATGCGTTGGATCAAAAACACTCACGCCCAAAAACGACGCCTAGGTTGCGGGCGTTCATCAAATTCATATCGCTGTGCTCTTGCACGCTGCGCAGTCGCACAGATGATCAGTAAGTGACTCCATGACATACGGCACAGGCAGTACTCACCGATGCAAGTGAAGTACGAGCACCCGTAGAGTATAATAATGTTCTGGCGGAAGACGCTCAACGAGCTCTTGAATTTGCATCGTTTTCAGTGTTGGATCTTTAAGTCCTGTGGCAGCAATGAACTCCTCGTGGAGATCGTACGTCAACAGAGGGACCGGAAGCGAGCGGAGGTAGGTCTTGAGGACCGACGTCACGGAACCAATATCGTTGAATCGGTCGGTATCTCGGAGATCAAAGGCGGAATATTCGCCTCGCTCAAAAAGTTGAGATATCATCTTGGTTTGGCTAGCACCTCCTGTCTTGCGGTAAATACCCTCGTAGTCAAGCGCTGCGGGATGCGTCAACGAGCGTCTGTCGATCGAAGACATTAGGACCGACCCAGCGTCTCGACTGTCTCTATACACTTTTCAACTATGACAGGAACCTTGCGGTCGCCCCATCGCAGGTCAGATCGGACCTGCTCGGCGAGCTCACGACCAAACATCGAGGGAGCTAAGATGGTTTAAGCGACAGGCCATCATCTCCAGATATTCCATCAGACGAACCTTGTTGCCCGATCCCATTCAGTTCATCCCGCGGACGGGCAGGATGCTGAGAACATGACAGATGGACTTGATTGACACATCGCGAATGAACGTTGATATGGCACACTAAACAGCAGTTGAGACGAACCCGCCGTAGCCGTAGACGACAAGGACGACTCACTCGTGCAACGGAAATGCGATCCACCCCACAACTTCTCTCCGCAGTGATCACAGCGCGTAAACCGGAGAGCGTTCGCAGGTTGAAAGTTATGTTCAAAGTGCCTCTTGCTTCTTGGATCCGAGGATGCAAACGTCTGGTCCCTCATTCGGTTGCCCGGCCACTTGAAGATACCATGTTTAAGAGTGGTCATGGCTTCGGAAGGCTCAGGCTTTGGTCCTCGGATCATTCTGATTTCGCGATCATCGAGAAGCGTCGCCATGCTCGAGTTCGGCCCCGTGCCTGAGCTGAACGACGGTTGCGGCCGGTGGAAGATCTCTAGTACAGGTTGTTGACCGCGATCAAACGACAGGTTTTGCTTTTCGCGAAACACAGGCTCTTGTTTCGTTGGAGGTACGTTCGGTGATGGTGGTGGGGAATCAGCACGGGAAGCCTCCATCCGTCGAGTATATTGCGCGCTGAGTTTGGCAAGTTCCTCGTTCCGAGCGTTGAGCACTGTCGTTTCCTCCAAAAACTGCTCGCGCGCCGACCTGAGCTCGGCGATCTCTCTGAGGAGGGTGTCTCGTTGGCGAGTGAGTGGTACGAGCTCGTGCTGGTACTGTTTCTTGATGTTGTCCAGCCGCATCGTCAAGGAACGGCTTAATTGGGCAGCGGAAACATCGCCGCCCGATGATATGACTCCGGATGCACTGTATACTAGTGAGCAAGGCTGTGTGATGGGGGCAAAGATGTGACAGATACCTCTTTGAGGAACACAGCTCTTCGACCTCTGCCAAGGTAACCTCTCTTTCGGCTTTAAGCTTGGAGAGATCCTTTTCGAGTCGATCCAGGTTTTTATTTAGCTCCTCTGACAGTTGCCGCCGTGCCTCGCGGCGACTGCTCTCCCCCGTCAATGCGGTAAGTTTGGCTGCTTGACCAGAAAGCAGAACTCGCAGACGAATGATCTCCGACTCGGCATTGCGGCGTGCTATCAGCTCGCGGTCGTACTCTTTCTGGGCTACAGTGAGCCCATCCATGTACTGCTCGCTCGCCCGCTATCGCAAAAGCGTCAAACGATCAAGCACGGGACCAAGATCGACGGATGGAATGTCACCTTTGTTCCCTCATACTTTGACTTGAGTTCCAGGTACTCCTTGTGTTTCTGCTCCAACGATATCAACACATTTTCCACAAACACATTCTCGAATCGAAGCTGCTGCGAACCTCGTGCGCTCGCGTCCGAAAGGGCTTCTTCCAGACGACGAACGACGAGATCGTGCGTGTCGCTTGTAACGGGTGGCAGCCCTGGGCCGCCGGCAGGGGAAGTGACGGTGATTCGAGTCGTCGAGGGGAGATAGCTCAGAGAGGCGTTGGAGTCTAGTCTTTCTCGTATGGACGCACGCTGAGTCGAAGGCGCGTCGGATTCGGAAGCGGCGCGTCCCCTAGGGAGGAACTGGATAACCGAGTCTGACGCAAACTCCGTGGCCGCCGTAATATCAACTGATGTGGCCGGTGGAGGTGACGCCACGGGTTCAGAACCCGTATTTGAGGAAGCATCCACTCCGACGCCATCGGTCGGTAGCTTTCCGAGGTCATCCTGAGGGATGAGCGTATGGATAGAAGTCGGAGACCTGGGCGGTGCCTCCTCTTCTTGCTGTGCAATCTCGTCCAACGACTTGAGCGATGGAAGACCACCGACCGATTTGAGGAAATCAGAAAAATCGGCGCCAGACATGGAAAATCGTATAGGGGGTAATGCCGGAGCGATGAATGTTGCGATGGACGTGCGTTCGACCGGCGAAGATTCCTCGGAACCATCCTGTTGGGAAACGGAAGAGATGTCCGGGTCAATATGAAGTTTGAGTCCCTCGGGGCGCGGTTTCGGGGGAGGCATAGGAGGTGAGTCGATTGGAGTGTTGTCCTCTGACTGTCTCCCGCCGGAACTTTCAGCCTCGGTGTCGGTGCCACTCTCTACGCCGTGCGGCACGTCAGCCGGGTGGGAGGGCGACGTGGGTGTCACCATTCCCATGCGGTCACTATTCCAAGCCAGTGGAATTGTGATTTCAGACTTGGAGCTGTCCGATCGAAGGGGCCGCGTGGATGTGGGATGGCCGTTGGTAGAGTAGGCATTGGCATTTTGGGATCCGTTGATGCGGCGCAAGCTAGCCGATCGTTGTGGCGGACGCTCCAAGGTTGGCGCTGAGCGGGGAGCAGGAGGCACTGGAGGCGGGGGGTGGGATACATATGGGGGATCGAGCGTCGCGGACGCAGAACGAGAGCGTATCGATTCCGGAGTTGCACGGCCATTTTCCGGTATCGCGGGGGAGGAGGATGAGGAGTGGTAGATGGAAGAATCGGACGAGTTGTCGCGTAACAAGCTAGCATTCGAGCTTCGTCGAAAGATGGAATCGTCAAAGTATGACTTTGAGGGTGACGGGGCGACGGGGGAATCGGAGCGAACTGGGAGGGTTTGAGAGCGAACGATCTCGGGAGATGCAGAGTTAGGAAGGGTTTCGTTGAAGCGGAGGGTCAGACCAGGGTTGATTGACCGGCGTTTGTCAGCTCTGGATGTTTGTGTGGGGACGTTGAGGCCACCGATAGGTATCAAGGTGTCCTGATTGGGGGAAGTCTTTGCCAGGAGGACGTTGAGGGGCCGCACGCCATCGTCATAGCTCTTTCGGCGTTGGATCGGATCAGCCACTGGAGATGAGGGAGTGAGGTGAGAAATGCTGGCAGTCAAGTGGGACGGAGCCGATGAATCTTGCTGACTATCTCCGGTGGGGCGATGGGAGTTGCCATTCAGAGAAATGAGTAATTCGGCATGGCCGTGATTAGTATCGGGAGGGGCGACAGTCATTACGAAAGACTGTGAATGCTGGGAGGGTGGCGATGACGTCGAGTGCGGTTGCCTTTCGGTCGGTGTTGTGAGAGTGGATTGGTTGGGAGTGGAGTCCGGATGGATGGGAGAGGCCGATCTACGCCTGTGATTAGGAGATGCGTGAAGGCTTTGAGATGAGGGGGCGTCATGAAGGCCAGGGACGGATCTTTTGGAACGAAGGGAAGGGATGGGACGGTCGGGAAGCTGGGAATGTGGTGAACGAAGACGGGAGGAGGAGACAAGGAGAGGACTGACGGGGTTCTCTGCGAGAAAGTCTCTGGGTTCGCGATCGCGGGCGACGGCAGCCTTTTCCTTTTCCTTTTCCCTCTTGCGCTGAGCATGGCGTCGAATTTTTGCCATGCGTTCGTTGTGGCAGCTCATGCAGTAAATGCCGTGGCTTGTCTTTGCGAACACGAGCTCGTCGATTCTGTTGTGACAGACCTTGCACTTGAAGCAGTGAGCGTGATACGAGTCGTCACCGGTCATGATCGCCTCGTCGAGGATGGGCTGCTGGCAGATGTTGCAATTGTAGCTGCAGTCAGCACAGATGGGGGAACCATCTGAGAGGAGGAGAAGGTTTGTGTCTGCGGTGACCTGGTTGTTGCACTTTGCGCATTTGAAGCAATCTACGTGGAAGAAGGACTGCCTGTAAGGGGTCGTTAATGAGAATCTTGGGAAGGTGGATGTATGCTCACCCGAACGCGACGACGAGACCGCCGCTTTCGTTTACGGCTGATTTCTTGCAGCCCGGACAGAGCCTGTTTTCGATGGGGACGTCGTCGGCCATCAACGTCGTTCAACTCAACTGACCGCCGTCGCATCCCCCAATTGGGCATATGCACAGCCACAGATGGTCCGTGCACGTTTGCCACGAGTATATAAGCAGGGCCCCATTTGCTCACTTTTCCCCATCTCTTGTGCTCGGGCATGTACTGTCGCCAGTGAGGTCTTTACCGAGGCACAGTCTTTTGCTGATTGCAAATTACACATCCGAACTCGTCTGTCAGCTTCGGCTTTCAGCAATTTTTGGAAAAAATATTCATCCTCTGCGATGATTTTTTATTAGTTTTTGTATGTAATAAAATGTGAATTAAATTGTTTTGGATCTTACGAAAATGGACAGTTTGTGTTTCTCGTTCTTACCATCATCATGCCTCTACCGGACAGCACTGTGCTGTCCCTCCAGGTCAACTCGAATGCCGTCCAGTCGAAGCCAAAGCACGCCATGATCGTGCGCATGTCGGCAGAGACACTCGATGCACTCGCCGATGCATTCCCAAACTACCCTCCGATGTCCTTTGACTTTAGTAATGTCCCGGTGAGCTTCTCCCACTCCCCTTTGTATGAATACCTCCAATCTCACCCACAGGGCATCTACATCGGCGAGTCCTTCTTCCCCGTGCGCCCGCAGAGGGAGAGCTCCCCCCATGAGCTCTATCTTCGCACAGCTTCCGCCGCCAAGCCCATGGCGCCACTCAAGTTCTACGCCAATGTCATCGGCAAGTTCATGGTCGAGCGCCAGCTCGGCGACAAGGTCACCGACAAGGTCCGTCAGCAGACAATGGTCGCAAAGCAGCAGCACATGGAGAGACAAGCAATCCTCCTCGATCAACCTCCCATCCACGTCCCTGGAAAGAACGGAAAGCGCACCATCCCCGGCTCCGGCATAGTCCTCAAGAAGAGGACTGCTCCCTCAGACCAGCTCCATCTCGCCTCCCCATCCACCCACCCCTCCCGCAAGGTCTCTCCACTCCCTCAGAATCCCACCCCCAGCAAGGCCAGCTCGGACGTCCGACGCCGTCTTGTTCATTTCCTTGCCACGGCACCTCGTATTGCGGACGATGTCGTCAGAATGGTCGGCGGCAGCATAACCGTTTCCGCACGCAAGGATTTACTTGCTCTCCTCCATGACGTGAGTCTTGTCACTCCCTTGCCCCTATTCCCACACTCATCTCCATCCTAAAAGGTTGCCGAGGAACAACCCGCAAAGAAGGGCGACTCGTCCCCGCGTTCGTGGTTACTCAAACCTCAAACCTGGACCGAGGTTCGACCCTTTGAATGGCCCAAACTCACAGAGACAGACCGTATAGCCATGGCCCGTCAAGCACGCATGGTCTTCAAGGCTCTCAAGATACCAGAGTCCGATCCAGCATGGGAGAACGTGCGCTATCGCTCGACCGCATCTTCTGTCCCAGCTGCACCACCAATGGCAACCAGCAGTAGTAACAGATCTTCCACCAGCGCTCAGGCAGAATCCAAGCGACCCGCCATCACCACCAAAGATGCCAAGGCGAAAGCCAAGCAAGACCCCCCACGTGCAAAAGGTGAGATACAGATGAAGGACGAGAGCGCAAAGGCCACTGTATCCCGCATCAATGCCATCAAGCGTGCAGAGGTGGAACGACCGCCCAGCCCCTCGGAAGGTAGCACCGCTGCGAAAATAGCCGCTTCCCGACGACTCCCTGGCTCTGGATACCAAAAGAAAACGTCCCAGCCCCCTTCGAGTGCTACGGAGAAGTCAGCTACGCATATGCCAGCGAAATCATCCCTTCCCGCTTCTTTACCTCCAAAACCTTCTCCTGCAGCTTCCCCAGCGGGTGCAAGCCATGCCCGAAAAACGATACCAACAATACCACCGAAACCCGTGAAAAAGGAAGACGAATCCGATCGAGAGCGTGATGTGGAACGCGAACGTCAAAGGGAACGCGAGCGCAGGAAACGAGAGAGGGAAAGGGAAAGGGAGATGGAACGAGAAAAGGAAAAGGAGAAGGAGAAGGAGAAGGAGAAGGAGAGGCAACGGGAAGAATTGGAAAGAGAGCGGGCCGAACTAGAAAAACGTGAGAAAGCAGCACTGGCAAGGCAAAGGGAGCGCGACACTATCGAACGGGAGAAGCGTCAGAGGGAAAAAGAGCGCGAGCGCGAAGAGATGGAGCAAGAGAAACGGCGGAGAGAGAAAGAAAGACTGGCGAAGGAGCGAGCTGCCGCGGCTGCTGTCCAACGCAAGACCGCCACAGACGACTCGCATGTCAATGCATCGTCAAAGGCATCCGCGCCGAAGCGTCGAAAACTCGACGACGGTACTTCCGTTCCTTCTTCCTCTTCGACAGCGCGGGATGCGGGGTTAGCTGGGTCCAAGAAGCAAGTTCATGAGCCCTCTGCGGACCCTCGTCTCAAAATGAAGAAAGAACAAACCTCGCCTCAGTCGTCCACCTCGATCCTGGAACGACGGGCAACGTCGTCCGCGAGCGGGTCGACGCACAAATCTGAGCGACCCTCCAGAGCAAGTGGAGGTGCCAAGCCCCGACGACGATCTCCCATATATACCTCCTCTGAAGACGAAGGCGAGATCCCGCAGCCTCGAAAACGCCCATCCCCGCCCCCCGTCTCAGATCGGTCTAACTCATCGGACCAACCTGCGCCGGAGAGGATACAACGCCATCACCGTACACCGCGCGCGGTGTACACACCAGCGAACGACCCCGCTGCCCTC
The DNA here is from genome assembly GCA_038091415.1 of Leccinum variicolor. Classification (NCBI taxonomy): domain Eukaryota; kingdom Fungi; phylum Basidiomycota; class Agaricomycetes; order Boletales; family Boletaceae; genus Leccinum; species Leccinum variicolor. Next base: position 1,531 of record JBBPOK010000097.1, on the reverse strand, counting down.
CGCGTGCTGTATCAATCCAAATACTCGGATTATATAGGGACGTTTAGCAAGATCGTAGCGCAGAAGCGCAAGATCCAGGCGATGTTGAACGATTCAGACGCCGAGGTGGACGTGATGGATCAGGACGATTTGATGAAGCTCAGCATGGAACACAAGTCGCTGAAGAAGGGACTGGAGGATATCCAGGACATGTACAACAAGGGAACGACGGCTGCCGCCTCTACCGCACGCGGTGGGAGTGGATCCACGTCGGACTAGAACGATGTGATGTTGCTGCGATGTTTTCAGACATGCTCTTTATTTTTATTTTTTTCTTTCCACCCATAATGTTTGCAACGAATATGCATTCACCTCATCACTACATAGTGTAGCTACTCTTGTTCTCGCATCACGCACACGAATACCAATGTATTGCAATCAATTGGTAGTATCAAATTCAAACAAAATAATACACCTGCCTGTGACAATGGAAAAGTTGAGATCTCAGAGCTTACTTCCATCCGCAGCGAAACGAAGTCGTCGTACTTCAATCTGTATACTTCTATCACACTTCATACGTAGTTTATTTCATATCGACTGCCTTGACGCGTCGCTTCACGTCCTCGATCATTGATGATGCATTTCCATTTTCGCGAGAATGTCGATCCTTGATCAACCCGTGATAGACACGTCAAAGGATTGTAAATCCAAAAGAAGGACGGTCACGAACGCAGATCCGTTTCTGATTCCGTACAAGCTGGATACCATGTCGTATTCACCTGTATGGTATCGAGAAACCGCAGTCACTGTGGTGACCTAGTAGTACATAGATCTAGACTTTCAAAACAGTCGATACGAACGCAAGCTCGGTAACCACACAACACAAAGGTTCCCTCGAGCTGAGGAACCACCACTGCTGCAATACTGCATGATTCTCTCCTACTCCCGACTGAGTGGGGTGCCAATGTTACTAACTTTTTGAAGAGTTCACCGACTCAGAGCCCACAATGGCCCGTCACTCCAAGCCTGAGTCTAGCACTCGATTCAGCAAGGTTGCGCCGTGGTCAGGGGATATTCCTCCAGCCACCTGACGGGGCGCCCAGTTCTGAAATCCGAAAGGTATTTTCTTTCCGCACTGCCCACTGACATCGCGGTAGCCTAGGCATACATAGAAATTGATAGAATGGGTATAGTACCCGGTGCCACCGGTGACAATATTAATGTAAAAGAGTTGACAGGAATATGTAGGAACATCTAGAAGAGCGCATCGACTGGATACCGAATGCGGAACGGGGACACTGGTTCGGTTTCTCGAGCCATGTCGTCTCAGACGTGTGTATTGTTCCAGAGGGACCTCACCACAAAGTCCGTTGCATCGGGGTTCTGCACCGAGGACAACTTTGCATTTTGAATGAATTGCACTATGGGTGAAGAGAAAGTCGAGTCAGATACAATCCTTGCCCCAACCTCGCAGGCAAAAACTACCGCGAGGGAGTCTTTTTTTTTTTGGCACTCACCCGTACGATCGATACCAGGAACTAGGTAAAACCCG
>JBBPOK010000096.1:0-73998 GCA_038091415.1 Leccinum variicolor | reverse complement strand
ACAAGCTTAAAACGTTATCCATGCACGTTGGAGGCACTTCCTACGACCTCTCTCCCAACGCACAGATCTGGCCCCGTTCACTCAATACAGCCATAGGTGGTAATTCTGGTTCGATTTATCTCGTCGTCGGCGACATTGGCAGTGCATTATTACATGGGGTGGACTTTATCAACGGATACACATTTTTGTACGTGTTTTATTTTGTATACAGTATTCTCCTATGTGAATACTTAACATCCGGGTACCTATTTCAGGGAACGTTTTTACAGCGTTTACGATACTACCAACGGTCGCGTAGGCTTCGCCACCACGGCTTATACCGATGCCACCACCAACTAGCTAATCTTTACGTCGCATCATTCATTCCGTTCGTTCATATATCATATGATGTTGTTCACTCGTTTCCACTGGGGACACATTCATAGCATCTTGGGTTGTGATCGGAGAAAATCTGGTTACATCGTTGAGCAGCAAGCAAACAAGTAGTCTGTCGTTCGTTCGTTCGTTCGTTCACTTGGTATCTATACTTTTTGGCGCCTTGCTGTGATCGTCGCGTACGCTGTTGCATTCCATTAGGCACCAGATCCCACACCTCCACATCTAGGACTCTGAGTGATATATAGATGTCAACGTTTCAACACTGAATATACAGTTGTGGCGACTTTAGAGTGTCAACGATATGTACGCGCATGACAAACGGTACAGATGTTACGCCAGGATTTCAAGAATGTAATCGAGTCCGGTCAAGAACGCCTCTCCGATAGCCACCATCTGGTCCCGTTCGACGTCCACAGCGGAATGGGCACGGGAATACCTATGTCCATCTCCGCGGGCCCAGTTATCTTCGACCCATGGCACATCGAGCGGAAGAAATACGATACCGTATCGGGGTAAAAGCTCACTGAGCACCATGTTTTGCAAGAAGACTACACACATCAGAAGGAGCATAACACATGCCAATCCTTACACACGCTCACCTTGGGCATTAAAGAGTAAGGTCCATGGATCTTCACCCATGGGTGAGTTTGAGATGTCCGCGTTGATGAGTGCAGAGAGTTGCAGCATGAGCACGTGTTCCGCCGAGGAAGATCGGGGTCGACGGCCACGAAAGACCGTCCGATGTACCTTCTCTTGAACAGTAGAGCGGTCGTGTGGTCGAAGAAGCATCGTCCTTGCGTTGCCTCGGCTCGGTAAACGGAACCAACTACCCGGCCATATCATTCGTTTTTGTCTGCTCGGACGAACCTCCGATCGGATGTCGCGCAAAAGTTGAAAAAGATCGGGCAAGAAACGAGACACGGTGAGATGCACGGCCGCATTGAGGATTTCTATCGATTGCAGGTGATGCTCGAGTTTGCTTGTAATGGTGGTGCGTGATTTATCCACGTAATCCGGAAGGTGGTGCAGGAAGGACCAATTTCCAGAGTAGGTTTGAGCGGGTGGACTGAGAGGACCTCTTCCTAAGACGATGATGTTTGCTTTCCTGGCAGCCGCGAGCCAAAACGTCTCACGCAGTCTGACGCCCGTCATCGAATGTAGGTAGGGCGAGGTGTACTCCCTAGAAGACTCGTTTGGTGAGGAAAAAAGGGTATCAGAGACGATATAGTTGACCGCTACGGACGCGGTCTGTATGAGTTCCTGTGCCGTCGGAGGTTTGATATAGCGTGGCAGCGGCATATCGTCTCGGGAATGCTGCCAGTAAGGCAAACAGATGTGGTGATGAGTACAGAACTCGTGGTACTGGCAGGAAAACGGCTTTCCCTCTGCGCGTTCTCTTTGTTGCAGGAGGTATAGATGGAGGCGGTAAATGTGTTCGCCACCGATCATGGCGACCCGTTTTCCTCCAAGGGATGTACAGATATCGATTTGATGCAGGTCTGCGATGCGACGACTTTGGATCGTTGAAGTCAAAACGGAAGGCGCTTTGAGTGCCATGTACCGGCGCAGCGAGGGTTCATCGTAGCGGTTGTCGAGAGATACTTGAAGCCGTTTAAACTTCTGACCTATTGCGATTTGTTCCGGGGTAACTCGCAGTTCGTCCTCGTAGGCCTCGAGAAGGGATCGCGTCTCTTCATACACAGAGTCGCGCGCAGCTTGGAGCGTATCCTCGGCCAGTAAACGGGAGCGGTCGTCGTGCGGTCGAAGTAGAATCCAAGCGAAAAGAAAGACGTTGGCGAGAAGAAGAAACACCAAACAGATCCGAATTCGTGTCATCGAAGCAAGCAACTTAGTCAATTCTCACAAACACTCATGACGACGACGACCGTCTCAACGACCGTTCTTGGAAAACGCAGAAAATCCCATCTTCTACTGCGACTGTCATCCAGTCCAGCGCTCTCAGATTCAGAGCCTGCCACGACTCTCTTGGCCGAAGCAGCGGTTCGGATACCCCCGGGGGCAAGCAGGAAATCTCGCTACTCATGTACATATCCCGAGTGCACAAAATCCTACTCAAAACCGACCAGGTTGGCAGAACATCAACGATCGCACACTGGCGAGGTCAGTGCTATATTCATCAATAATTTACCCCCTTTTCTCATTTTACTCTATCCAGCGTCCATTTGCATGCAACTCATGCGAAAAGTCTTACCTGCGGGAGAGCCATTTACAAGCACACAGCAGGTCTCATTTACCCGAATCTGCAAGACCATATGTATGTACGGAATCTGCGCAATGCAACAAACGCTTCTGGACGTTTCAGCATCTTGCCGTCCATGAAAATTCTCATAGAGGAAACAAAGCTTACACTGTCAGTGAGATCCATGTTCTATTGGGCTAATCTCATGAAATTCGCCTAGTGTCCGGAGGAGGACTGTGATGAAGTGTTTTCTAAGCATCACCAGCTGCGTACCCATACTTGTGAAGCACATTCCCCTGCGGGCACGAAGCCCTACATCTGCTCGCACCCAGGATGCACAAATTCGTTCGCAACGAACCAACACTTGCGAAATCACTTGAAGACCCATGACGGTGTGGATACTCGTCCAGGTTTAATTGATCCTGTTACTCATCTTTCTAAGGTAGACAAGAGATACACTTGCTCGCATCCTCATTGTCTACCAGGTCCGGATAGAGATATTGTGTACTTTGGCACCTGGACGGCTTTGCAAGCGCACATACGGAATGACCATCCCCCAACATGCATGCACTCAAATTGCAACGGCCGCACATTCGCATCGCAACATAATCTTAGAGCCCACCAAAAACTGCATGAACAGCACGAAGCTGAAAAACGCCTTCACCACGCTGATGAGGCCGGTGCAGATGAAGATGTAAACGACACCGAGGGCTCTCAACCTCGCAAACGAAGGCGTGGTGGTGAACTCGGCCGTGATTGGAAATGCGACTTCGCGGGCTGTGATAAAGACTTTAAAAACGTGAGTTTTACTTGAGAGCTGCTCGCTATACCACACGGATTGATACCCTTGTGCAGAAAAGAGCACTAACAGCGCATCACAACGTCATCCATCTAGGTCAACGGAACCACGTGTGTCCACACGAGCACTGTAATAGTGCTTTCGGGTACAAACACCTTCTCGAGCGTCATCTTGCCAAACTGCACTCGTCGAGAAGTGGTCGTGCTGCGACTTCTTCTGAAGAGGAGACATCCACGAGCGATGCAGACGACCCCCTGGGTATCGAGGCGATCACTGGCAAAGCCTATGCGGCTCGTTTGCAAAACCCGATGTCTATACGCTGCCCATACCCGCACATCGACGCTCTGGTAGCATCAGGTGCAATTCTAGATGCCTGTGGACCATCGTCTAGCCAGGCGTGCGAGCATGTCTTGACGCGTGCCTACGATCTTCGTCGCCATCTGAGATCGGATCACGGGGTGGATACTGAGAAGGATAAAGTGGACGCGTGGGTGCAAACGCAGAGGAAGTTGCAGATATCGGCAACAAGGCTTCAAGTTGTCTAGGTCAGCAGACTGGCCAAGCTCCGGTCGTGGCGAGCTCCGAGCCGCAAGAATGCTTCGCAGTACGTAGTGTGTATATTTTTCGTACCCGGGAACGTGCAGGTGCCGCCATCGCTTCCATTCCGGAGGACCCTATCTATCATGCTGTAAAGATATGTATGTGGGTGTTTGGTGCCATCGATAGTATGTAACCAATGCCCCGAGGTACTAAAAGTCCCGGTCCTTGGATTCCATCTCTCCATACCAAACCACGACGATGACACAAAGACGCAGCTTCACCGCGCTGAACTCAACCTTCATCGTTGACGCCGAGTACGAGTTTGTCAAAGAGCTCGGTCAGGGTGCCTATGGCTGCGTCGTTGCAGCGCGTCATAGGAGATCAGGCGAAGGGTGCGCGATCAAGAAGATCACAAACATCAACACCAAGGCAAGCCCTGTTACATGTCGTCGTGCATGTATTTACACGAATGCTTTCGTCTGTAGCGTATCTTGACGAAACGATGCCTCCGCGAGATCAGGTATGTGTCTTGATCGCTGGAGAGTCTGCATGCTGATTCTGTTTTGGAGGCTGTTGCACCACTTTAGAGGACACAAGAATGTGGGTGTCATGTCTTGTATACGATCTCGTGCGGTGTTGCTGATCTCAGGCTAACAGATAACTTGCTTATACGACATGGACATTGTATTGCAACCAAATGGCAACTTTGACGAAGTGTATCTCTATGTCAGTGATATCTGGTTTTCATATCGCCAGATAATCAACGCCCTCGTTTACTCTTTAGGAAGAACTCATGGAAGCAGATCTCCATGCCATCGTGAGCAGCGTTGCCCATTACGTCCCACCTAATCGCCCACATGAGCCGATTAGATTCGCTCAGGACAACCCCTCACGGATGCCCACTTCCAATCGTTCCTATACCAGACGCTTTGTGGTTTAAAGTATATCCACTCTGCGAACGTGTTGCATCGGGATCTTAAACCTGGAAACCTCCTCGTAAACGCCGACTGCGAGCTCAAGATTTGCGATTTCGGCCTTGCCCGAGGGTACACCCCTGGCGGTGGTACCTCCAAGTCGGCCGGAAACCAGGGCTTTATGACTGAATATGTAGCCACACGATGGTACCGTGCTCCTGAAATCATGTTAAGTTTCGCCAACTACGTGCGTGCGTTCCACCAGACACAGCCTGCGCGCTGATGATTACCCATCCGCAGACCACTGCCATCGACGTTTGGTCTGTAGGTTGTATCCTCGCAGAACTCCTGGGCGGAAAGCCTATCTTCAAGGGCAGAGAGTAGGTCTCGGATTGGTACGAGTGAGGTTGTGATACTGATTTCCCGCAGTTACGTCGATCAGTTGAACCAGATCTTACATTATCTGGGTACACCGTCGGAGGACACGCTCCGCCGGGTCGGCTCTCCCCGAGTCCGTCCAGTTCCACGTAATAGTACATACATTTGGCTTAACCCCCAGCCCTTTATCTAGGCACAAGATTATATCCGGTCGCTGCCCATCAAACCCCGCGTACCGTTCGCAACCCTGTACCCCCATGCCAACCCCCTAGCCATCGACCTCCTCTCTCAGATGCTTTGCTTCGATCCTGCCAAGCGGATCAGTTGTGAGCAAGCGCTGAACCATCCATACCTGCAAGTGTGGCATGACCCGGCCGACGAGCCCATCTGTGAAGCGGTACATTTCTTTTTCGTATTCTTTACCCCCCTCTGATCCAATGTGGCGCAGAAATTCGACTTTTCGTTTGAGGAAGAAGACTCGATTGAGGGCATGAAAAAGTTGATTGTCGAAGAGGTGAACTCTTTCCGAAAGGAGGTACGCGCGCAGGCAAGATCGGCCGGACAGATCCGTAGACAGGATAGGTGAGATGTTACCTGTGCATTCCTGGCCTCATTCACTGATGTCACGTACGATCACCAGTCTGCCGATCCCAACCAGAGACGAGATAATCAGCTCCCCCATCCGCGAGTACGGTGAGGGGGCGACGTCTGGATTTACCGTGTCTGCACAACACAGGCCGCCGACGCCCGTTATGGATCACCCGAGCGAGGAGCTCGATCGGGAACTCGCGCGGGCACAGGCTGGAAAGCGCTGATGAAGTTTCAGACATAGCACTGTTACTGTTAGATGTTGGCTCCCTGTGGAATATACGGTGAACGCAAGATGGAATGGAAGATAGTACTTTGCCGTAGATCGTAACACCCAAATTTTGTACTTAGCGTGTCTTGCTTTGTTGTTGTGATTGGTGCCCTAACATTGTGAATCGGGTACGCTGTATGGACATTCATCACTCGTAGCACACCCGATTTTTGAATGCGAAGTCTTTGGATGATTTTGCCTCTCGCCATCGCTCGATCGTCCCATAACGTTCAGAGTAGTGTAATTGAGCGGCATATCATGTACATACATGAGCAGTCGACATACGATTCGGATATACAGGGACAACAAGTACTAAACCCGTCGTAGTATCAGCCAACGAAAAAGGTTGTGAATACAATGCTACATCGGCAGGATTACCCATCGTTGTAGAGAGAAACGAGAAGCAAAAGACGATCGAACGAGAAAGAGACAACAGCGAGACTCGGAAGCAGGTCACCATTCACACCATCATTCGCTCGACGTCTGTCAGGGACGCTTTCATGCTCTCGACGATGCAGTTTATCAAGGGCTGGTAGTCGCCTTCCCAAGCCTGCGCGGTGTCGAGGAGGACACAGATCAACAAAGTCCCGGACTGCGAACCATTCGAGACTTACGGTGTTCATGCTCTCGTAGTACGCACTTCGCCACATGGGCGAGATACAAAGGGGTGGGAAGCCGTGGCGCACGAGGGGGATGGACGATAGCAACCTCGCCATGCGTCCATTTCCATCCTAGCGTGTACGCGATAGGCGATGAGGTAAAACGACACGTCTCAAGATAAACAGACGCTCACATCGAAAGGGTGACAACGTGTAATTGTAACGTGAATCCATGCAGCAGTCGCAAACGGATTACGCCATCGCGCAATGTATTGCTGAACGTAATCATGAGGACGTCCAAAAACGAAATGCAAGTCACACGTACCCTTCCCATCTTGCAAATGTAATCCAACTGCTGGTCCACCAGTTCTGCAGGGCAGAACGCAAGATTGTACTGCTGGCTCCGTATCGCGCCCGAGTGTTGTGTGGCCCGCCGTGTCAGGCCTGCGTTAACGTACCGCATTGTTCTGGTGCCCCCGCCCATGTCGACGAACTGGATCTTGGAGGTTCGCATGAGCTTGCTGTGGATCGCCTTTATGTTATCCGGTGTCAGCTGCTCGACATGATCGGCAAGCGGCAAAAGTAATGTGTATGCCTGTCATCAGTTCCGTAGGTGTGTTAGTCTCTAATCAAAAAGTGATAGGGTGCATACCTCGTCGATATCGAGCAGTGTGTTCACGAGCACTTCCGGATCCTTCACCGCACTCGCCGGTGCGTACTGAACAAGAGAGGGAACGAAGCCATATCGCATTAAAGCGTCAATGGACTGTGAAAAGATTCATTTCCAGGAAAACAATGCAAGATGGTCTAGCAGCGTGGTGACACACTTCAGGTACGATTTCACAATCCTGATCGAAATGAATGGCCTGCAACCAGTTATAGTTGAGCAGCTGCCTTTGATGCGTGGACGTCTGCCAGGCATTGAGAATTTCGGGTGCACAAGTGGGAAGCATTGGCCACGAGAACGGGTTGGCGAACGCGCGTGCGTGCTTCCAGTTTTGGAAGAAGCGCAAGCTGTCGCGTTTGAGCGCTAGGTGGAAGAATGACGGGGTGGGGGATGCGGCACAGGAAGACATGATGGTCAATGTGCAATGTACATCTGTAACGACCTGGAATTGCTGTGGGTGCTCACCCTGCTTCTCCGCATCCACTTGAGCCTGATTCCGCAGCGTGTCGACGAACTTCACAAATGATGCGGCCTGCGGACCCACATCGATCCCGCGAAGCACCTGCTCAAAAATCACGAGCGACATGACACGCGCTACAACCCACATACAGCGCGGTTGACACACCTCTTCGTATAGCTCCAGCGCAGTGCTGAGTGCTCCTCCGGCGGCGCGCACATCTGCGACTCTGACTTGGAAAAATGGGAGCGGGAACTTGGGGAGATAGTAATCCTCCCAAGCGAGAGCGAGTTTGCGCAGACGTCGCTCATAGTCGGAAAGGTCTGATGCGCCATGAAGGCGGTTAATCATGTCGCAGAGGGCCTGGGCATCTTCCTGTGGCACGACCTCAGGGAAGATCTGTGGCGATGGGTGATCAAAGGTCAAGGCGAAGAGCGACGGGTTACTTACGACGAGTTCGGGTATGGATGTGTAGTCCCAGCCCGCGATACGGACGGGGGCAAGCTGGGCAGAGTGGAAGGGAATGCGAAAGTCCGGAGTAAGGTCTATCATGACGAGCGTCGACGATAAGCCCAGTGGATGTGGACCAGCACCAGACGGGAAGTAACGGAATTAGAACACAACACAAAACACCGCGATACTTCTAGCACTTAGCTCAGTCGTAGAATGGAATGGGCGCACCTTTTTATTTCCACGCGTGAAACGCCGCACTCCACTTGAAGGTGACCACATGCCCACCCCCATCATTGGGCCTAGAACCAGGGCATCCGAGACGGAGAACTGTATCGGAATCATCCGAGCACTTGTACTTACAGGGGTACAACATCCAATATTTACCTAGCTAGATCACATACTCGACTATTTCGTACCTTCGCTCGTAGACTCCTTGGCCGCCCGCACGAATGCCCTGACCTTTTCCACATCCTTGCCCATCCCGTCCTTTTGCTCGACGCCGCCGCACACGTCCACTGCCCAAGGCCGCACGCGTGCGATCGCCTCGCCGACGTTCGACGGCGTCAGTCCACCAGCAAGGATAATTGGCATGCGTGCGTTGTGATCACGGGTATCGGCGCTAGCCTCGTCTCTCTCTTTTCCTTGGTCACTCTTTTCAGCTTCGTCTTCGGCCTTGGTTACGGTGATGGTGGTGGTCGCGGTTTCAGCCTCGGTTTGGGTCTGCGATTCTTGTGCGCCTCCGTCTGAACTGCCACGATCGAATTCCCCTGCATCTGCCAATGCCCGAGCACATGCCCAATCAATCGTTTTTCCACTTCCCCCGCTCAGCCCGTCGGCGCGCTGCGCATCCAGCAATGCAAACGCATGCAACCCAGGACGCGTCACGTCTCTCAGACCATCCTTGTTTGCTGAGGTGTTCGTGGTTGCATCACCGACGTGGAAAGCCCGCACGACAGGCACGCCCACGAACCGTGCAAACTCAGCCGGCTCTGCCCCGTGTAACTGAACGAGGTCCAATCCGACGCGCGTGACGGTCTCTTGCACGACATGCAGCGGCGCGTTCTGAAACACCCCCACAAGCAACGGGCGACGATGGGCGAGTGAACGCTCAAGTCGGCGAGCGTGGGTCGCGAACCATGGGGCGTTCCCCACATGTTGTTCGACTGGGGTCGCTGCTCCCGTTTCTTTATTCTCTCTTTCGATTACTTTTGTTTCCTCTTCTTTTTTATCAGTTGCCTTTTCCTCCTTGTCTGCAGCCTCTTGCTCGCCTTCCGCTTCTTTTTTCGTCTGGGTATCGGCGTTCGTATTCTCGCTTGAAGGTGCGCTCTGCGAGGAACGGAAAGTCTGCACAGCACCCGCTATAGAGCATGCAACATCCAGAGAGATGCACCTCTTGCTTGATGGTACAAAGATGAATCCAAGTAAGTCGGCACCAGCTTCGGCCGCCACCAACGCATCCTCTGCACTCTTGATCCCACATATTTTGACTAACACCTGGCCGTGTTCTTCCTCCTCCTTTGGCAATGGCCAATCGAGCAAGTGGTGGATGAACGCCCGTGGGTCCTCGGCGCGCATCAGTGCCTCGCCGACTAGAACTGCTCCGACGCCTTGTTCGATATATCTCTGCACGTCTTCGGGTCCGGTGATCCCGCTGAGTGCACAGAGGACGGCGTCGCCCCGCGCCATGTCGGCCAGTCGGCTCGTCGTACCCATGTCTACGTTGAAATTATGCAGGTTGCGATTGTTCACGCCGATGACCTTGGCTCCCAGCTCAAGCGCGACGCGCATCTCGTCCATAGTATGCACCTCTACGAGAGGCTCCATCCCGAGCGATAGAGAATATGCGTACAAAGCCCGGAGACGTGCGGGCGGGAGCATGGCGACGATGAGCAGGATGGTATCGGCGCCCCACAAACGGGCCTCTGCGATCTGGTACTCGTCGAGAATAAAGTCTTTGCGGAGGATTGCGGGGCGGTTCGGGAGGGAATCAATAGCCTGGCGAGCGAGTCGCATATCGAGAAGCGTGCCCTTGAACCAGGTGGGCTCGGTGAGGACGGAGATGACGGCGGCACCGGCAAGGGCGTAGGTGAGGGCTTGGTGTGCCGCATTGGCATTGGGTGCAATGTCGCCCTTGGACGGGCTTGCGCGCTTGATCTCGGCCATAAGGGCGGGGGACCTGGCTTTGAGACGGGCAACGAGAGGAAGGAGTGGGGGAGCGAGGTGGAGTGCGAGGAGAGCATCGAGGTCGCTTGGAGAACTACCAGGGAGAGACTTTGCCTGCTGTACATCCTTGAGGCGCTGCTCGTAGATGCGCTCGAGGATGCTGGGTACTTTGGATTTCAGTTCTGCTGGATCTTCGACTTTGGGCGCGAGCGCGTCGTAGGGGAAAGGGGGGAGAGCAGCGTCGAGGACAAGCGCGTGTGGATTTTCGGCCCAGGTGCCGCCTTTGAGGCTGAGGAAGTTGCGAAGAAGGGCGTCGCCGCCTTCGGAGAGGATGCTCTCGGGGTGGTATTGGATCGCTTCAAGGGCGAACTCGCGATGGCGAACGCCCATGATGACACCGCTTTCCTCAGTGATACATGTGACCATCAGTTCCTTGGGGAGGGTCTTGAGAGAGGCACTGAGAGAGTGGTAGCGAGTAGAGAGGATGCCCTGGGGTACGTCTTTGAAGCAACCTCGGCCGTCATGTCTGATGGGGCTGAGCTTGCCGTGTTTGATCTCGCCTGCGTAGCTGTGGTTGGGTGAGTGGAAGTAGTGGAAGAAAAGGAGATGACGGACCCGATCGTGCCACCGTAAACGTCTACGATGCACTCGAGCCCCATGCAGACGCCGAGCACGGGGACTTTGCCGGCAAAGTAGCGAATAGCATCGCGAGAGATGCCAGAGTCGGTGATGGGGTGTCCGGGGCCAGGGGAGACGATGAGGGACTTGATGTTGAGGAGGGGAAAGGCGGAGACGGGGATGGCGTCGTTGCGGACGACGGTGACGCGAGCGCCGATGAGGGAAAGTTGTTGGTAGAGATTCCAAGTGAACGAGTCAAAGTTGTCTATCAACAGACACTCGACGGGCTTCACGAGTTCGGGCGGAAGAGTCTCCATCGTTGTCGTCGTCGAGGTTCAAAATCACGCGCTAATTTTATCATCATATAAACCTGTCACAAGCGCCCTACGGTGATCATGCAATGTTCCTTCTACCCTCAGTCACACAGCGACGTGCTGGCAGGGTCAGCGTTTGACCCGAGTCCGTGCTGTCCGGCCGGGGGGCTGAAACACGAGCTTCGATCGGATTTATCCATGTACTACTAGTATTTGGAGATCAACAAACTTCCCTCTCACTGGGCTGTAGTCCGCCTGTAAGAGTCAATCGGACCGCCTCTTTGGCCCTCGACAGTGGTGCCACGAAATTCTCCACCGGCACAATGTCTTGTTGCGATCAATCTACATCATAGGCGGATGGCGGCCGGTGCGGGAACGCCAAGAGTTGATCCACCAGGAGGCTGGACCTAGTACATAAATCCCGATTCATGTCGGATTACTACGCAACCCCCGTCACAGCCTAGTACTGATGGGCCATCCGCCGCAAAAGACAAGCTGAGCGATCGCCGTGAGGCGGGATTTGTGCATGTGCAACACACATCGCGTAGATCTTGCAAAAAGGTTGAACACGGCAAGAACACAGGTAGCGCAGCGCAGATCGTCCGTGAAGATCGGACCTTTCACTGCCGACAAATCATTCTTATGCCGGATCCTTTATCGTCTCTTCATCTACTTATCCAATTGCCGTCGCCGCCTAGCCCCAGCTATCACTGAAACCTTACCTTCAGGCTCGTTTATAATGCGTGATGATCCTTGATCATGGTGCTTGGCAAGCTTCAGTAACAGTGAATAAAGTTCCTCTGACGGATCCGCTTTCCATTTGATGATCATACTCGTCCTACCCATTGGAGAGTTGCATCATACCATCAGCACGTAACCCTACGAATGAATCACTGCATTTTGATTTTTCCGACCGTCGCAATACATACTTTCCATCATCCCGTCATCTATGCGCCGGTTGATCGATGCCGCGTAGGGAATATAATATATTCTCAAACAGGGACCGGACATCCTCTGAACTAAACATCTTGCGCGTAACTTTTCTCGGCCTATACTCCTACATACATATCCGAACAGCGGGTCAACGTATTTACCCTATGATAATCTCCGTCTGAACTAGTAAAGATAACGGAACCCCATTCTGCGTTTCACAGCCTCATCAAATGTGATGCCCTCCAACTTGGCCGCTTCTTCAACGCGTTCCCGTTCCGGGCCTTGCCTCACATCCAGTTCTGCGAGTTCCATCCGTTTGTTCTCCCTCACGAGCAACGTGCGCATGACTGCGCTGTCAGTTGGGATACTCCGCCCAAGAACAAAATATACACACCAAGGGCAAGTAATGTTGCAGACAAGAACGCACCGATGCCAATGAGCATCGATTGATGATACTTGGGACCCCAGCTCGCTTTCCAGATGTAGGATCCCATTCTGCCAAACGCTCGTTCATGAGAACTCTTGCGGAACGAATACATGGCCACCTACAGATTTCCCAGATTTCCGAACCCGTTCACGAGTCCGATCGCCACGGATCGTTTCGCAGGTGGTCGATGGACTACGTTAGACACCCATACACATATAAGCGAGGACCCTGATGCATTACATTCACACGAAGGTCGTATAAGGGCGAAAATCAAGTCATGGGTGAGGCAGTCACGTACCAACAAAACCACACGTCATGAGGAACATCGAGAAATATCTCCCAGCTATTGCCATCGTTGACAGAGAGATAATGTAGCCAAGCACGGCAGCCCACCACCCGAGACACAGATGGAAGAACCGTTCGCCAGTAACGTCTGCATAACATGTGTTCGTCAGCTCAGATCTATTTCATTACGACAGAAGGGACGGCCAAGCTGCTTACCAGCGTGCCGCGCGACGACGAGCGCCGCAATGGCTGCGAAGAGCCACGGTGGGCTGACCGAACGTAGTGAATAAATACCAAGGAATAGTGAAACGGCACGGTACGTACGCTCCCAACAACAACGTGATTGTCGTAGAGTAGCCAAGAGTGGCAGTCAACCTGAATGCAGACGCGTGTGATCTGGATCACGGAAAACCCGGGATGTACTTACGTTGGCAAGAAAACTGCGAAACTAACTCCCAATACCTGGCAACAACTCATGACCATGAAGATCAGAACTCTGGAGTCCTTGAGTGCCAGTTTGATCCCTTCAAAGAACCTGAAAATGTGGTTAGCATCTGGAACTCGAGCATACGAACGACGCACGAGGCATTTTCAGGGTCCTTGTCAGCTTCGCCTGCGTCTTCTGCAAGCCGTACCTGTGCCAAATGTCTCTCGTCTGGAGTCAACCATCTAGTGTTGTGTGGCTACCAAAGAACAAGGATTCAGGAGCACAGATCACCATCAAGTACTCGTGACGTACATAGTCCGGGAGCAACCACCTGGAGATATCGTTAGTGAAGCGAATTAACCGCCGAGAACATCGAACGTACATGGCAAATAAACCAACGACCATCGTCATAGCACCCTCAATATAGAAAAGCCTGTTTTCGAGGGCAAATGTAACATCAGATAACATATATGCTATACACGGCAGCCAGTCCTACCATCTCCATGCAGCGAGGCCCATCACATTATTCATGTTACCCAGGACAGCCGCAGCCCACAACTTGGCGCAACAAGTGAGTGGTTCTGATCGAGGAATAGACAAGGAGAAACCTACGCTACCAAAGGAATTGGATACAAGTAGCCCAGCATACAAAATAACAGATCGGAAAGACAATTCCTAGACGAAAGAAAACTCATTGCAGCCACGACGTGACCAAATCAACTAACACTGACCTTGCGTGTATACCATCGTGATAAAAGATAGATGGAACCGGGATAAAATGCTGCCTAGAATGGTATCCTCATATCAGTCGAGTTCTTCCGGGTGTATTCCTTCCTTACTTCAGGTAATCCGATGAAGAGACGACAGGCCAGGACACCACCAAAATCGCGCGTGACACCAGTGAGCGCGCTTGTCAAGCCCCACAGGACGACACAGCCACCTATATAAAAAGCCGGTCTAAGGTATATTTAATGACCATCTGATCTGATGGAAATGGTATAATACAGACCTCGAGACGTAGTTGAGAAGCTGGAGGCATTTGTTAAGCAGTTCTATTGGAAAACTGGAATGCTCACCATATTGGATGGGATCTGGGCGGGACAGTACGATGCATAAAGGATTGCTACCACTGTATCATACTGAACGTCTATCATATAGGTTAGTCACTAGACCTTATAAACAAGTGAGAGCATACCAGACAGGTGCAAGTCTGTCTGTAAGCCCTTGAGTCGAGCAGACGTGATTGCGACGCGCTGCAATTTACAAAGGTCAACAAACAACGCGTGTAAGTTGTTTGCACAGGAACACGACGCACATCAATGTAATTCATAAAAAAGATGACGACCATGGTAGGCAGTAACCGTGAATCAAGCTTGCGAACCAGTCGTCGTTCCGCAGCTTGTCGTGCATTGACCAGCTGTATCTCGTGATCGCTCCCCAGGGCATCATCATTCTCGCAGGACTTGAACTTCTCATCGTCGTCGATCCGAGTCGTCATGATGAAGACCAGAAGAAGGGATTCAAGGGATTGTCAATTTGCATTATCCAGCCACTTCGCCAGGCTTAAATAAAGGACACTGAAACGGGGAATTTCGGAAGCATATCAGTGGTTGCCGGCGTACACTGTAAATGAACGTTATCATCATACTACTTAAATAGACGAAACATGCACTTGCTTAATGGGTCTCTGTGGCTAGTCGCCGTCCAACGGATGCATTCCTTTCGATATGATATCGTCACGAGCTTGTGATGGATGTCTTGAAAGATGCACTTACGTGCCGGCAGGACCGGTGGACCCGCGGGGAAAACCTGCACGGGGGCATTTGTCATGTAAGCTCCGACGTGGTGGGGGCAGACTCGAACGGTCATTACCTTTTTAGGACACGCCACAAGCATCATGTTGACCGTGACGACTCTTATCCGATCGTAGCGGCGTTTGTGCGCCACGTCCCCGACTCCGATACATATTATGTATTAGTAGAGATATAAGTACAAACATTTGCAAGCACAAAAATCGAGGAGGAATTGGTATGTGTGGTGTGAGCGTGAAGGAGACAGTTGAGTCAGAGCACCCCTAATTTTTGTTTTTGAAAGAGCTAGCCTCAGCAGTTTTCACACGGATGTTACGTAACATTTTCGTAGCTGACGTAATTTTTTCCAGCGACGATTTTTGGCAGGTGCCTGATTTTTGTGGCTGACAGAACCCTCCTCTTACTCTTAAAAGAGTCGGGGAACCACCGTCAAAGGCGTATTACAGATTCTAAATGCAAGGTGAGAGATCGCAGCCGATACGGTCCAAAACACTGACGGCCGCATGCCACACACACAGTAGGAGCCAGCAAAGCGTCGGACAATGGCAAGACTGTCACACATGAGCACATACATATTGAATCGATCGACACTCTCAAACTGGCTCACTCCTGAATATTGAATGATGTGATACGAATGCTATGATGAACCTCCCAAGAGAACGCTCTGCAGTGATGTGCCTGAGGAAAAACTGTTTCTCGACTCAGGCACTGCACAAGAATTCAATCTCTGCCATTGGGTGGGTGGAGAGCGCCTGAAATTGGCCTGGAACAATTGTTGGCATCCTGCAGCGGAAGTTGAACGTTGAAAGTTCATAGATCAGATCTTGGCACTCTTGCCAACAGCATCCAGACTCCAGAGCGCCACTATCATATCATCATCTCCGATGGGCTGCATGTTTGATCACAAAATTCACTCTCGTACTTGAGTCGTCAAAGCAGCGTTTCAACAACTTGCTTATATTTCTCCGCGGTCTGGATCGGAAATCGTCGCCATTCCTACGAGGAATCCGCTCATTGAATGAGTGGGGTACTTCCCCAGTAACATGTCAATGCGATGGGAATGCATCCGCTGCCAATTGGCTGCCAAGATGATATTTTCAATGTGGGGTTGTGCCAGTGGCGAACCCATCATGATCGAGTCGTCATTTGGTCTCAGACCAGGTGAGATGCAACACTGCTAGACTCAGCCGAGTGACACTTACTGGTATTATAGTGTTACGTCTCACCTGCATCATCCGTTCTCTTCAGGTTACATGCGTTTGAATACATGCCAACATTCATTCACTGTTCAGGCACCGCCCTTTTTGATGCGGTTGCACGATGGTTGTGCGTACAGCATGCTCGCTGCCTGGTTTCAAACTCTTTTAGTATCTCGCAACTCGCTTTAGGCTGCCCGCGGCCGTTGATCATCCAATGATCATCGATCAAATTTGCATCCATCAACTTAGTGACGAGCGTTCCACCATCGATCCTACCGATTCCTCTGCTTCGGTTACTGTTCCGACCCTTCTCATTAATCAGTGTACCGTGGATTCGAGTCATACCACTCGGCTGCTATGTATATAAAAACCTTCCCTCAATTCATGCGCAAATCATCATAATCAAACATGCTCATACTAGCGTTTGCTGCCCTGGCAAATGCCATCATGGTAACCCCAACGAAGAGGGCTACCAACATTACCTTGCCATCAGGTGCCGTGGTACGTACTCTACTCCAGGTTACGGGAGGCACCTCATAACGAATTCAGCACATTAACCCTCTCGACTACAATGTCGTGGGCCCACATTATGCTGACTGGCGTACGAACAACTCTTTTTCGAGTTTCAACCCCACGGACACTGCGCCCCCCTTTATCCAAGTCTTTGATCCCTCCTTCCTCAAAATAACGGGTATGAATGCAAATATTCGGGTCATCGCCGCGAACCCAGGATTCCCCTTTGCTCACGAAGCGCCGATCTACGTGCCCGACCTCGACGCGGTTTTCTTCTGTAGTAAAGCGGGAGGTCCTCTCTCGGGCTGGAACAATAATAGCGTTGTCTCGATGCTCAACTTGACGGAGGTCGATCATGTGGTTGGTAATGCGTCAGATCCACTCAACATAAAGGTCCAGACTGTGAGCAGGATTCACAATTGGAGTCGGAAGGAAGTTGATCACACTTGTCCAGTTGAAACTTTCCGACACAGTACAGATGGTCAACGGAGGCACAGGCCCTTATCACGGAGATCTTCTATTTGCCACTGCGGGGCGCACTGCCCTTCTTCCTCCTTCAATTGTACTCGTCAAAACCACTCCACCATATAACACGACCGTCTTGCTAGACAACTTTTTCGGCAGACAATTCAACTCGCTCAATGATGTAAAGGTGCTACCTGGCACTGATCTCATATTTTTCACGGACGACGGGTGAGTTTTACCGAATTAAAGAGACGAGAAATTCTGAATCAGGTTCAGATATGGCCACCTGGGAGGCTTCCGTCCAGAACCGATGTTACCTCAGCAGGTCTACAGTTTTAATCCATCGACGGGTCGGGTGCGAGTGGTCGCCGATCAATTCGTGCAGCCAAATGGCATTGCCTTCACTCATGACGGTGGGACTGCATTCGTGTAAGCAGGATACGAAATCTCCTGCTACGAAGGTTTACAAGTATATTTTCAGATCTGACACAGGCCTCATTAATTTATCGGGGAACAATGCGACAATGCCCGCGACAATGTAAGTTTCCCTAGACTCGTTTGTTCTCGTTTATCCTTACCCGGGAAACAACAGCTATCAGTATGACGTTGATCCTGTGACGCGCATGTTCAAAAACCGTCGAGTCTTTGCTTACAGCGATTCTGGTATCCCTGACAGTATCCAACTTGATACGGACGGCAACGTGTATTCAGGGTGTGGAGATGGGGTCCAAGTATGGAACCCGGACGGCGACCTGATCGGAAAATTCATCACCAACACCACGACCCCCGAGCTGATGTTCACAAAGTCTGGCCTCCTCATCTTTTGTGAAGATACCATCTACTTGGCCGATATCCAGGCTCGAGGCATCGACTTGTCCACAAACTAGTGGGGATGTTGGGGGATGTGGTGAGTCGCATGGTCTAGGATCGTCTTGTTCGCTGGGTATGGGAATTGTGGTTGAAGGCGGGGACTTGACGTCGAGAGACCGTGCGCGTGCGCAAGTACTTTTTTTGTGTTTGAGGGATTCGAGGCACGATCTTCCCCTTGGCTCATCTTGGACCGGACCCCATTCTAGATCGTGGATCAATTCAATTACTGTCAGTCAGTCAGTTCGTGCGGTAGTTGCAGCTAGTCGATCCCTGACCCGCCGTGTCACACATGCGAGAGTGACTTCCGGTATGCTGGTGTACTGACCTGTGGGATCAGACTCGGGTGAAGATGTTTCCACATCATTGACTCTGTTCTCAGAGCGACAATTTAGCACTAAACCTTCTACCCAATCCCTTCAATGCAGAAGCGTGAGATTGATCATTCAAGTTGGAGACATCGCACGCTATGGCCACTCGTTGATCACCGGCACCAATCACCTCCGAACGTCAAGGCACTGAGTAAGAGCTATCAACTGCGAAGGTTGAAGAGGAATTCTGTTTTGACTCTCCGAACTCGTTTCCAGCGGTGCTCGCGAGCACCATAACCAGAAAGTAGCACATTCTAACCACTCGACGATGCGGCAAGGGCGCTGCATAAATGTTTTATCCAAGTTACGGTGTTACATTCAAGTTCGTTCCCCTTGCGGATGCGGCACTCAAAACCTGCAGGGTTATCTCAAATGGGGATACATATCAGGCACGCACAATTGTTGATTCGGAAGAAGGAAGAACCAGGGATATATTTTCTGTTCCAAAGCTTCCGGTGATCGTTGGGATGCCCCGCAATAGCGCGGTAATTGCTAGGATATTTGGCAGACTCATCAGGAGGATCAAAGCCACATATAACATAACCTCAGCTGGTCCTCAGGGGATCGATCATTCCATAGTGCATGCGATATTGGGCACTGTGCACCTGTGCAGGCTGGCATTTCGATATGGTTTCCTCAGCCTGTCATACCTGCAAGCGCTTCAAGGCTGCTAGGGAACGGGCTATTATCAGCGTGACACCTAGATCCGACGTCAATGCCAATGAGACACAGAGTCACTTCCACAATCCGTTGCAAGGTTTGGGCTAACCGAAGTAACTCACTGAATTCCACATGCACGAAGGGACTTCTGTCGGGAAACGAGTCGTCCAAAGCTTTGAAGAGGGCGACACGAAGGAGAAAAAATTACCGCAGGTTTTAGGCGCAGCTTAATTTAAATGCACGGGTTCCGATGTCATCAGCTGCACAAGTAACCAGGAAGAATGATGTTGCTACTGAAGAAAAACCGCAACAGCACAATCAGAATGGCAGTGTGGATCGAGGTCGCGGACCGAATACGAGGATCCAATGTGAGAACCTTCGCATGGATGTGACCATTCTGAGAGGAAGACATGTGGAGAACGTGCGAGAAGAAGTGAGGGAAACCATCTTGCACACTCACTGGCAGGCCCATCTACATAGCAGAGCAGTGTACATGGAGAACCTTCGGATGGATGTGACCGTTCTGAGAGGAACTTGACATGTGGAGAACGTGCGAGAAGAAGTGGGCGAGGGAGGGAAACCATCTTGCACACTCAGGCCCATCTACATAGCAGAGCAGTGTACATCATGATGGTGACCCTTTGAGAGAAGGAGACCTTCCATAAGGGGAAATCTCTGTATCTATATAGCCGAGACGTGTCTGACACTTGCCATTGTGGTGACCGCGTCCATTTCGGTTTTGAGCTTTTCCCCTTTCCTGCCTCTCCATTCTTTTTTATCCGCAGCTGCGTCTGGCACGCAAGGGCATATCTTATTTATACCTTACCTTATTATCATTCCTTCCTGCCATGTCTCTTTCCCTCAAGGCCGAACTCGAAACCTGGGCCGCTGCCTTGAAGGCATACGATGAGCAAGACTTTGAAAAGGCTCTCGATTTATTCTCCGTGAGCTGCAGATCCTATGCTCACTTCACTCGCCGCAGCTCGTTCATATGTATGACCCTACCAGCTTATCAGTGATTCCTCAAAGATCCTAACGAACATGGGTCTCATATACGCAACCATCGGCGAACACGAGACCGCCGTCGAACATTTCGTCGCTGCAACTAACCTCGATGCTTACCTTGCAATCGCGTGAGTGTTCCTCCCCTTGGCGATCATTCGGCCCTGAGCACATGTTTATGTGGCGCCCTATCTACCTATCCATATCTGTGGTATCCAGGTACTTTCAATGCGGGGTGTCCAATTTTCTTCTGGAACGATATGACCTGGCTCTTCTTAACTTCCAGGATGCATATCTCTATCTCCGTGGCAACGAAACCATGTCAGTTCTCATCGCTTTGTTCTATCTCAAGCTTATCCTCCCCTAGTAACTATGAACAAATTGGGCTCAAGTTCAAACTCTTTTCTGCAGAAATATGGTTCAACAAAGGCCTCGCGCGACTGAATCTCGGATATATGGAAGAAGGGTTGTCGAACATGCGGCAGGCTAGTAACCAAAAGGTCACAGATGAACATGCTGTCATCGACGAGGCCATCCGAGATCGTGGGGAGGGGTACACTGTGTTCAGCATCGTTCGTGGCGTTGTCCTTGTCCTTCTTTTGTATAGTAACTCAACGAGGTCACTCAGCCCGTCGGCGTACTGTATCGTCCGTCGGAAAATAAGCTCAAGAATTCCAAAAGCAAAGACTATCTCGGAAAGGCTGTACGTCTCTCTTTTTATTTTATCTTTCCGATTATTCAATGTACCCCTGCTATAATAGAAACTGGTCGCAGCGAGCGACTCTAATGATGCCTTCACTGAATTCACAGGCGTAAAGAAACTGCAACAAGCTTCCGGTGAGAATAACAGAGAGGACCAAATGAATCCGGGTGCCAAGTCTTCTGTACTAGACAGAAGTGTATCAGCGCTTGCACCTAGTGCGTCATCCGCATATAATTCTTTTTCTTGTT
The DNA here is from genome assembly GCA_038091415.1 of Leccinum variicolor. NCBI lineage: Eukaryota > Fungi > Basidiomycota > Agaricomycetes > Boletales > Boletaceae > Leccinum > Leccinum variicolor. The sequence continues at coordinate 52,748 of JBBPOK010000096.1, read as the reverse complement.
CCCTCACTGCACAAACACAGGCAAAGAATCGGATGTGGCACGCCCCGCTACTCTCGAGCGTTGGAAGACGACCTTGCAGCCAGCCGGAGGGCGTCGCCTGGACACCGCCACTATCCTGGCCTCCCGACGGGCCAAGTCAGTCTCAAACCCTGTGAATGTACCTCCACCCCCCGGATCGGACCTCTCAAGAAACAACACAGCGCAGATCAGGAGTGACACGACGCGTTCGGCAAGGAGCGCCACGACCGGTTCAGGGGGGACGCCTCTGGGGATTGCCGGTCGGATAGCAGGAGTTGGTGCGAGTGGAGAAACCGGAGCAGCATCGGTTGCAGCCTCGATGACACTTCGAAGGCGCCCGAGTCTTCCAAAACCACGAGGTCAGGAAGCCCCTCAGGTTCCGCAGCAGTCTGCATCACAGTCACCTCCTCAATCCCTCCAGTACGCGGGCAGGTACCTGACGCCCTTGGTACTGCCTGCTACGCCAGCACCAGCACAAGGTGGGTGTAGTTCTCCTCTCCAACCGTCTCCCGTTTCGATGTCTTCTCGTGAGCAAGGAATTGAACTGAAGTTGTTTTTTGAATCTCTGTTCAGCAGGAAACCTCACACAATTCTATGACACGTATTTGGACGCGTATTCGGACGAACCTGCTTCATATTCAGCGATTTCCCGTTCCCCGACTGGTCAGGCACAGTCAAGTGTATCCTCATTACAGGGCCAGTCGCCCGCATCGTCGTTCTACCAACAGCCACAACCACAACCACAAGAACAGCAGCAACTCCCCGCATGGGTGCATTCTGCTCCTAGTCCTTCCAGAGCATCGAGCAACACGACCACGGGTTCTGGGTTGAGTCGTGCATCGTCGAGGGCTGCGAACGCGGGCATGCTGAACGTGAACTCCGTGAAGGCCACGGGCATGAATATGGTCAGGGGAGGTATCAGTATTGCGGGGGTGGGGGTAGGAACACCGCGCCGGAAGTTGACACATCGCCCGATGGCGCGCAGAGTGACGATGTATGATGACGACGAGGGTGACGACGGATTTGTGGCGGACGAGTACGAGATCGAGATGGCAAACATTCGGATCAAGGTGTGTTCTTGTGGCACCTTTTTTCTTTAATTGACCTGGGAAAACATTGTGTAGTTGCACTACCAGGGCGACGTGCGCGGAATGATGATCCCACCTACTACATCCTTCAATGAATTTGTCGAGCGCGTGACCACCAAGTTCGGGACCTCATTAATGGGATTAGCGATGAAGTTCACGGACGAGGAAGGGACCAAAATTTCCCTCCGAGACGAGGGTGACTTTGAACTCGCTATCGAGACGGCACGGGAGAATGCCAAAGGAAGGTCAGAGGGGAAGATAGAAGTGTGGTGCGTGGATTTGTAGCATAAATAGAGGGTCGAGGGGGTTGTGCTACTATTGTTATATCGTTTCGCTTTCGTATGTGTTATTATTTTCAACTGTAATGAAGGGAGTCGTTCCGATAGGATCTTAATATACATAACACGGTCGTTCGTTTTGCCTTTCCGAGTCAAGTTCGTCCTACGCATCGTAGTCTGAGTCGGCGGGGGCGTTTCCAAGCAGAGACATGACTCGGACTCCTCGAGTCGGATAGGCTACTGGCCACTGTAAAATGAATCTTAAGTACAAAACCAAATTTAAATGTACACTCGACTCAGGCGCGGTTAGCACCCGGTGGGTCGGATCATTCACTTGTGCTGGTTCTCGCCGTTGTGGAGTGGTTTGATTGAACAACTCTTCGAATTAGATCAAAAAAGGAAATTCAGGGTTAAATTTGCTTAGCTAAGACACATCCCTGGCCCTCTCGGAGCTCCAATTTAGCCGATCCACTGGCAGAAAACATATCATCTCAAAAACTAATATTGATAAGATTTGGTCTCACTCAACTTCACCTGGGTACTACTGGACTCACTCTCGACTTCTATGTTCTGTTCATATCAAGCCATTCATGCCGTTTCCAGTGTCGACCTACCAGCTTTGCTAGTGTTGCACTTAGTACACGTGTTGTCAAGCGGTAAGTCGTTAAATGACTCTGCATTGCCACGGGGCTCAAATCTCAGGTCGTGGTAACAATTTTGACAGTTATTAGAGTTTTGAACCCAGGTAAATGATGTTATGTATCTATAACGGTGGCCCATCTTACGTTGAAGGATTCAGTCGAATGTTGAAAGCATGGCCGCCGCGTCTCCAATTGTCGTAATGCCGTCGTGAATCCCTTCACTATTAAAAGGCCGGAAATTTGCCTCCAATTTCTCCAGGTCCCCCACAAACTACCCATGTTCCCTTCTAACGCGGTCTTGTGTCTCCTGACCATCGCCTTGTCCACGGTGGACGCGAGTCCTGTCGTTCAACCGAACAGCAAAGCTACCCTTCGTTTTGCGACGAAGATCAATGAGCGCGGCATTTTGAACATTGTCGAGAATGACCGTGCTCGTGCTCAAGCTATGAAGCAGGTCAACCAGCTCAGTAAACGTAGTGACACTGTCAAAGTCACCAACAGTGCCGTGAGCTACGTCGCTGACGTGGGAGTTGGCAGCCCTCCTACTACCTGTACGCTGGTCAATTGCTACTGTAGAGGCGGGCACTAACTGGTCGCAGATAAGCTTTTGATTGATACCGGAAGCGCCAACATATTCGTGGGACTGCAAAAGCCATACGTTAAAACTGCTACCAGTGTGGATACTGGGAATTCCATTGTATGTTTTTGATACTTTCATGACGACGTCTAACTCAGAAAATTCTAGTCAGTAGTTTACGGTTCTGGAAATTGGTCTGGAGAGGAATGGACCGATACTGTCACGCTCTCGCCTCAGCTGGTCATCAAACAACAATCGATCGGCGTGGCCAACTCGTCCAGTGGTTTTGATGGTATTGACGGTATCATTGGCGTAGGCCCTGTTGACCTGACTAAAGACACGGTCAATAACACGAAGACTGTCCCTACGGTGTTGAATAACTTGCACAGTCAGCACACCATCTCGAAGGAGGTGCTTGGAGTCTACTTCATCCCCGCCGCCGTGAACAAGACAGGGGAGCTCACATTCGGCGGCTATGATAGCAATGCTATCACTAGCCCCATAAACTACGTCTCTGTCACCCAAACCTTAAACTCATCCACGTTCTGGGGTATCAATCAGTCTATTTCATATGGTGGGCAAACCATCCTGTCGTCGACCGCGGGTATTGTCGACACTGGCACCACCCTCATTCTCATTGCCACTGGTGAGTGACTTGTCGAGAGCTATTATTAATCAACATCAAGCGCTGATGTCTTATATCGGAACTCGCAGATGCCTTCCAAGAGTATCAGAAGCTGACGGGTGGTGTCATGGACAATGCTACCGGCCTTCTTAGCATCACCTCTGATCAATACGATAACTTGAAGCCATTGGTATTCAACATTGGGAGCAACTCATACAACCTATGCTCCAATGGGCAGATCTGGCCGCGTTCGCTTAATTCTGTGATTGGAGGTAGCTCGTCGGCGATTTACCTCATCGTTGGCGACGCAGGAACCAAGTCTGGATCTGGCATGGACTTCTTGAATGGATACGCTTTCCTGTACGCACTCGGTTTTCCTAGCACTCCCAAGTGTTGCTGTAAACTGACAAATGCAACTTTCCAGTGAACGCTTCTACTCCGTATATGATACTCCCAACAACCGAGTTGGATTTGCCACGACGCAGTACACTGATTCAACGTCCAACTGAGGTCGCTCATTATAACTTTCTTTCGTGCATTGATACTCATTCAACCTTCAACTGACATCGCTCGCTCATTATAATTTCCTTCGTACATTCGCTTACCTGTTTTATGGACATCGTAACTTTCAGGATTATGCATCTTTAGCAGCCATTTAGTACTTTGAATACCAAATGGACATTACATAATACTTGTTCGCTCGGAACTACGCCCGCTGAGCCGTACACTCATGGTTTACTTCCCACTTATTGGACGGCTTTCCTTCAGGGAACACCTAGCGCTTCTCGTCGGCATCTCCATTCTCATTTCCGAGACGGTTCTTCGCGTTACGATCCTGCTCCTGCCAAAATCCATCGTAGCCTGGTTCTACAACCATTCCCAGGTGCTCTTTGACCGTTTTGCGAGTGCACGTAACACAACGACGGCAGAGGAGGCCTTTGCTTCCGCCGTACGCGCCGCCAAAGACTTTGGGGAGTTGTGCGCACTATACGGATATGTGCATGAGGAGCACGTCGTCTTGACCAAGGATGGTTACTTTCTGACTTTACACCGCATTCCTAATCGCAAGGACGAGGGTGCTGCGCGTCGCCACTCGGAGACGAACGCGAGGAAACCCGTGGTATATCTCCACCATGGGCTGCTCATGAGCAGCGAGGTGTGGGTGTGTCTGACGGATGAAGCACGTTGTTTGCCTTTCGTGCTTGCGGAGCAAGGTACGTTGGGGTACACACTGTAATGCGGTTAGGTTCTGACACCGTCCCGTACGTTCTTTTCTCGCGATCCGCAGGCTTTGATGTTTGGCTTGGGAACAACCGTGGCAACAAGTACTCGAAAAAATCTATCCATCACAAGCCAAGCTCTTCCAAGTTCTGGAACTATAGTCTGGACGAGTTTGCTTGGCACGACATTCCTGACTCGATTGAATATATCCTGACTCGCACCGGTGCGGCCAGTCTCGGTTATGTTGGGTTCAGTCAAGGCACCGCACAGGCATTCGCCGCGTTGAGCGTCAACTCGCAGTTGAATGAAAAGGTGAACGTTCTAGTTGCACTTGCGCCAGCGATGAGTCCTGCGGGGCTGTCTGCTCCCGTAGTCGATGCGCTGATGAAGGCTTCGTGAGTTGGCTCTCGTGTCTTGTTTCCGTTGGCTGATGAGTCCCGCTCTAGTCCGACGTCTGTATACCTCTTCTTTGGACGAAAAGCGATACTTTCCTCGGTTGCGACGTGGCAAGCGATCTTCTACCCTCCCATCTTCACATCTATCATCGACACTGCCCTTCAATTCCTCTTTTCCTGGGATAATCGCAACATTACCACCATCCAGAAGATGGCCGCGTACGCTCATTTGTATTCATACGCATCCGTCAAGTCGGTTGTACATTGGTTCCAGATCATGCGCGAGGCTTCCTTTCAAATGTTTGACGATGACATCTCAGTTCTCGGTGGTCCGGCGAATTCAAGCAAGGCATACCGCCCCACCCGGTTCCCCACCCGGAGCATCGAGACTCCGATTCTGTTGCTGTATGGCAATAGGGATAGTCTAGTGGATATCGAGGCGATGGTCGGTGCGTTACCGGAGAACAGGACGCGAGTCAGGAAGTTGGATGGGTATGAGCATTTGGACGTCCTGTGGGGAAAGGACGTCGACAAGGATGTGTTTCCGGAGGTCGTGAACGCTCTACGAGTACACTGCGAGAGTCCCGCCGGGGCAATGCGCGATGGCGTGAAAGTGTTTAAGATGGAGGCGGACCAGATGAGTGAGAAGTAGTTGTCGATGAATTATTGTAGTTTTTATATAATGGACACAATCAGGCTATCGGAGTCTAGCTTGCTCAATGGAAGGGACGACTGTCTTCCTGTCTAAGGGTCTACCTACGGGAGACTAAGCTTGCTCTTGCGGTGCCCGGTGGATGGTCACTCTGGTACGACCTGGTGACCCCCTTCGGAAGCTTTAGATCTTGCAATCGGACGAGCCAGGGTGGTGTAAGTCGACGATGCACGCGTCATCGAATTCTGTCGCGAAAGTGGGGGTGAATGCAAGGAAACTGAACGACTTGTCAATGGGTGAATACGAATGGGTAGGAAAACCATGAAACAACGCCCAACGACGGGTGACGCTGGCTTCAAGTTTCCCCAGTCGGAACGCGATCGAAAAAGTTGGACACACAAGGAGACTGGGATTGATAAATGTATCCAGGGCTGCGAGCCTTAGAGTGACAAACGAAAGCCTTGGGTGGGACTGAATCTAGGAAGAAAGAGTACTACGAGCTCGATTTATACTCGTCTATGTCCTTGTAATTGTGTGCGCGATTGATTCATTGGAACAGAAATGAGTTTGAGTGATCTATCTTCTTAGTAGTAGGTAATGGACAAGTGAGTTTGGCGTACGCGTGTGTTCCATTGCACTGGGGATCCACTGGCAATACAGCATGAGCAGGGTATGTATGTACAGTTCGCATGCTGCCTTTCTCATGTCGGATACATGATCCGGATCCCATGGCCTAGTGCTCTGAACGTTCCTTCTTGTGTTCTCTTTTCGATTTCTTGTGACGTTTTTGCAAAGAATCGCGCGGAGCGTTGCTCTCTCGCTCTACTTCGGCGATCGTATCGTCGTCACCACTGGGCCCGCCAGTGGAAACCCGCTGTTTTCGTTCGCGACGTTTTTTCTCCTTGGACGCCTTCCGCACCATTTTGGCCTCGTCCTCTTTCGTCTGCTCCTTTGAAGAGGTTGAGACCTGGTCATCCTCTGTTTTCCGTCGTTTCCGTTTCTCCCTCTCAGGCTTCCGGCGATGCTTCTCCGTCAACATATCGCGGTCGTCGGTGTTGCTGTCGCTCTCATTAGAAGTCGACCCTTCTGGTGCTTGTAAAAGCGGTAGAATGGCAGGAGCTCGGCTGCCTATACCTCTCCGAGGCGGATCAACCTCGTCGTCGGGTGGGGAAAGGTTTGACAATTCGGATTTCAGTCCGGTGGCCCCAAGACCGGGTGTAGCAGATCCCGAAGGCGGAGATGATATTATAGGGGATGAGGATGCAGATGATCGAGCGATAAGTTTTTCTTTGAAGTAATCTGTGACGCTCTTGGTCGACGTTGTGAGTTTGTTGAGCGAGAGCGAGGGTTGGGGGTCGGAGGTGGAGGGCGTTGTGGGTGCGGGGGTCGATGTTGACGAGGACATGGACGAGGAAGGTGCAATTCCGAGAATCTCTGATATGGCTGATGCTGATTTGTCCGCAATGCGTTTTGCGGCACGGATGCGCGCACGATGACTGGTATGAAGGCAACGGCGATCAGAATGGTTCGCAGAGGGTCTACAAGGACTCACGCCATCGGACGAGGTTTTGCTACTGGTGCAGAAGGGGCCCGTGGTGGTGGAGATTCAGAAGTTGGATCGAGGGTAGCCTTGTCAGAGCTAGACTTTGAGCGTTTCTTCTTCTTTTTCGTGTCGTCTTCGTCCCTGTGTTTCCTTTTCTTCGTCACCACCGACGACTCGTTCTCCAACTGCCCCTCCTGGGCACGCACGAACGCTGCCCCCTGTGTATCCACGTCCACACCGTCTCCTTGCTCGGCGCCATCGTTCAGCCTCTTCAGCAACGCCTCAAATTCCTTATTTTGCTTCCAGGCAATACCGTTGGGGTCTCGTTGGTGCTGTGCGCCAATGCCCATCATATCGAGCTTTTGTTCAACCTTGAGATGCGTTTTCATCCCGTCTCCCGAGGACCCAAGACCCTGCGACGCATCCCATCCAAGCTTTGATAGATAAGAGAGACCAAATCGAGAGGCGTCTGTAGTAGTAGGAGTGAGAACGCTGTAAATGATGGTGGGGAAGACTCACCATCTACCCAGCTTAGATTGCGGGGGTCAGCGGGGATACGCTGCTTTTGTTTGCGACCTGCGAGACCCATCGTGTGAATATCTTCTCTGTCAAGGTCCTTTCAATGCTCAGGTCCTCGACCCCAACAAGACGTGAATGTGCCCTCCTCGCTCTTCTTCTCCTCGCTCTTCTTTCGCTGTCTAGAGCAGGTTATGGCGTTCCGAACTTGGGCGCTTCCCGTCTCATTCCAGAAAACAATGTTGTCCTTCAATCCCCTTCCAAGGACAACCAGGCTCCATCTACAGAGTCTGAACTTTGGCGTACGCGTGTAACCTGGACCCCCGGCCAAATACCATCGACCACCGTAGTCTCACACGTCCCTGGTGAGTGCATGGGCCGACCGTTTCTTCAACCGATTAACCTCCGACCTCTACAATCCAGGCTGGACGATATTTGACAACCTGTTTTTGCTCAACGGCACGGTCTATATCGTCGCCGAATACCCAGAATCCATCCCAAATCGCAGGACGCTCACATCAACCGGTGTCCGCATATTCAACGATGCCGAGTCCATCGCAGCCCGTCTACCATCCGACCGCGAGCTTCGCATCGTCACCCCCGACCAAGCCCAAGAACTGTTTGGAACCAATGCAGATGTCATAGATGGGACTACGGTGCGGCGTTCTTTTTAATAATACACATCGTTCGTTCTAATGTTCCCCCTTAGTGGATCGTCAACGATGCGTCACAATTGTATGTCCAATACAACCGACTTTAACGCGAGACCTTGTCCAATTGCTAATTTTCTTTTCAGCATCACGCATTACTACCATTGGTCTGCGGAACTCTTCTTTGGGTTCTGGCGGACTTACTCTTCGTTAGACCCTTCTATCACCGTTGATGCGTCGTCTTTACTCCCTGCTTTGCGTCGCATCTGGTTCGTCCACGCGGACCCGGATCATTGGAGAGACTACGCTGCTATGAACCAATGGGTTCTCCGTAGTTCTTTCCCCTCCGCCGTTGCTGAATACTCCGCAGACTGGCAAGATCGTGCGGAGATGGGGCGACCAATGATTCTCGATCGTGTCATATTTTCAGACCGCGCAGCTGCCATGGAAGGCGAAGGTTATCAGCTTACCGGTCGCATTGCGTCAGAAGCGTTTGCGCTTCCGGGAAGTGTGCACTGGTGGAATTTGATTCGAAATGCTGTGACCAAGTTCGGTGGACTGAGCGATGACTTTGATGCAGCATCGAAACCTGTCATCACGTACATATCGCGTCAAGACTGGGGCCGACGCATGTTAATCCAGGAGGATCACGAGAAGCTCGTCAAGGAGTTGAACAAGCTGCGAGATCAATATGGGGTCGAGGTGAATGTCGTGGCCATGGACAAGCTTTCGCATGGGGAACAACTCCAGCTAGCTGCGCGGACGACGGTGAGTGATGGGCGTTCAATCGAAAAATGATGCATCTGATTAAATTTGCTGCTTCGACCTGGCTGGGAGGATAGATCATGATGGGTGTGCATGGCAACGGGTTAACTTCCCTGCTGTGGATGAAACCCACACCAAAATCCACCGTGATCGAGTTTTTCTACCCCGAGGGGTTTGCACGCGACTACGAATATACTTCGCGAGCACTAGGGATGACACACTATGGTGTCTGGAATGACAGGTGGGTGCCATCGTCTATGTTCGTCGCGTTCCCTCACTCGACAACTTCATTCGAACAGGACGTTCACTCACCCCGAACTGCCGCCAACCCAGTATCCAGAAGGGTTTCAGGGGAACAGTATACCGTTGAATGGTGAGGCTGTTGCGAAGTTATGTATGGAGAGACTGCAGTTACAACCTGTCTCCAACACAAAATGAATGGTTAGGGTACATGCTGAGGCTCATCATATACCGTGAATTTCGATCACGTGAGGTGTAGCGAGCGCGAGGGATTATGTAAGAGTGGGCGCTCAGGAACGTGACGCGACGCGTCTTGTCACATGTGTGACAGCCGTGTACCACGCGTTGATTGATATGTGCCCTCCTCAAGCTACGATACCAGCTACCCTTGAATGACCCCATTACAAACCTTTCGTGAGTGTTCAAGACCGATATCATGTCCCTACTGACCCTAAGCGGTTGTGGTTAGTGCGTGTATTGTACACGGTCAATAGTAATCCGCAATATATTCTAGCCAAGTCTCTATCACCGGTCCCAGCGATCCCATGTAATGAAACTTCGCGGTATGCTACGAGTGAACCCGCCTATGCGCGAGTTCCACTCAAGGCATGCCTTGTCGCTATATGTAATTCTAGGTGAGCTCTGATTCTAATGGCTCTCGTCTATCACGACGTTCATCACGTCATGTTAGTCCAGAACTCCTCCAGGACCCAGCACGGGACTTCTCTCTCTATGTTCTTGATCCCCTGGAAGCACAACCCCTACCTTCGAGCCTGGCCAACCCAACCCACAACACTAACTCACCTCGTGGTGTAGCGGTTGCCCTTGGACTCATGTCCTGGGCTCTTGAGTCTAATGACTCCACGAATGTCTTGGTCACCGGCACAGTTATCCTGAATGCTTCACCGGCGCTCGAAGTTGTTTTCGCACTTCGGGAGGTACGTTCTCATTTTTTCAGGCTTCTATGCAGCTTTGCATTGACTACTTTACATTTGTGACAGACCAAGCGCTTGCCGAAACCTATGGTATACTCGTACGCTTCATATGGCCCGATGCCTGGACCCAGCTCATCTCAACCCCCCAACTATCCCCATCCTCATCCGGTTGCGGGCATGAGCTGGTTATCTGCTCCCTCCTTGCAGCACAACCAACAAGAACAGCGAACTCTGACCCGTTCATCCGAATTTCCGGAGCTCTACATAGGTCCGCCCCGCCGTGCGCGCGGTCGTCCTGAGGGTTCTACCTCTTCGAAGGCAAAGGTTAAATTGCAAGACGGTGCCTCTTCTCAGCCTGGTAACACAGATTTCTACGGAAAAACGGCACTGTTACTAACGGATCAATGATGTAGAGTCGAGCTCATCAATCGCAGTAGGTAGTTATTCTGAATCTAAGCAAGAGGGGAGGGTCAAGTCCAAGCAAAAGGCCAAGGCCAGACCACAGAAACCTCCACCTACACATTCGCCGTTTATACGTGCGCCGTTGAACCGCCATTCAACAAGGGGAGGTTCAGCAAGCGGGGTAATTGGTACACCTGCCATGTACCCGCAATCTCACCCCACCAGCCAATCCCAATCCCAATCCCACACACCATATCATTCTCATGGTCATCCACACGTTCATCCATCACATAATGCGTTGACTGGACTATTGTCCGCAATCTCATCCACTTCTGGCAACACGGCCGCGAATGCTACCCCTGAGCAGCAAGCGGCTCTTCTGTTAGCGCTGCAAGGTTTACTCTCTTCTAACCCTCACTTGTTGCAACTTGCGTCAACAAGCGCGGGTCTTTCCGCTGATAATGCGGAACCAACCACCGAAACAAAACCAATACACGGTGAAAGCAACACAGACGAAGAATGCGACGATGGAGACTCGGATATTGTCATTCTTGACTCTTCGACCGTTGACACCGCTGCATTTCGTAAACCAGGCGGCAAGGAAATCACCGCAAGCGGCGACGATACGAACAATCAAGAATATGCAATGTCCAGTAGCCAGGGTACAGATCGCTCACCCCTGCCTGCAAGTACTCCGCCTTCCGGACAAGAAAATACTCCAGGGTCATCTCAAGTGTCGACACCTTCCATAGGACTCGACTCGACGCCGACAGCAACGCCTGAAGCGAAGATAGATATAACCTCCCAGTGTACACTGGATATGCCTGAAACCCCCACTCCCTGTCGAACGCGTAAACGGAAACTGGATGAATATGACCAGGGTCAGACCCGCTCGTCCCCGCCGATGTCTCCTCCCTCTCCTCCACCGTCTGTGACGCTTACATCTACATTGGGCGGGAGACAACGGGTCCAGTCTTCGCCGACGCGTGGACCAGTGTCGGTGTCATCACCATTGGCGCGGTTGCCTTCGATGCTAGGATCCATGCGTGCCGCGGCAGCTTCGAGTTCCCGCATGCAGGTCATTTCTTCGAGCGGTTCGATGCATGGGCACCTAGTTCCTTTGTCAATCAAAAACGCGTCGAAGGCGGATCGTCCAGCAACTACAAATGTTTCTTCGAATAGCCTTGCGTTGGATCCAGCCTCTCTGAAACGAAGACTTACTCTTAACGAGGTCATGGCTGACCAGGAGGCACGAAAGAATGCAAAGATTCGAAAACGGACATCATCTTCGGGGCGCAACTCGAGTACGTGTTTGTGTTTCCTGCCTTTGCTCTCGCTGGCTGAGTCCTTCTGCTTCCGTATTTTCAGAAGACATACCCGCCCATGCGTCGCAAGCAGCTTCAACGCAATCTACCAAGATGTCATCGACCTTGAGGCATGCTCAATCGTCCCCTCCTCGTCCCCTTTTTAGGTCGGATTTAATGGCTCCCTTGTCGACATCGACTTTTCATCCAGGTTTATGGCCCGGCATGGTTGTCTCCAACCATGCATCGTCCTCTACAACGACAAAAGAACACGCAACACCATTCACATCCACTTCGAACGCAACTTCGACACAGAATCCGGTCAAAAAGTTTGTCTTGCCTGCTTGGGCTCGTACCGGTACTGCGACGCTTCCCCGGTTGTCCGAGGAAGTACTGGCCCGCCAGCGGGCAGAGCAGGAAACCAGGAAGGCTCAGGCGTCGTTGAAACGGCGGGAAGCTGCTAAAGCAAAACGCAAACAGCTTCATGTTGCAGGACATCCTTCCAAGGAATCATCTGACGATGACGACGAAACTGCCGTAGATAATATAGAACGACCGGTCGTGCATCCGTCGTCAAGTGTACCACCACCTTTTCTGCCCGTTTTTGCCTCTGACGCGGTCGAACCTATTCCGTCGTCGCCGCCCCTGTCGCATAGCCAATTCACGCTCCCAAATGCTCCGAGCACACCACCAAGAAAACCTGGTTCTTCAGGATCGGGGTCATATCGTACACCTAGCAAGTCTGGTTCCTGCTCGTTATTCACGCCGTCCGGCCAAGACCCGGGATCATTGTTTACACCAAGTACTCCCAGCGTCACTCGACCGCTCACCCGGGCTGCCTTCACACCCCATTCCCCCACTGTGCTTTACCATTCCGGCGCGAAGAGATCACCTCGGAAGAGCATGACGCAAACACCGTGGACACCAAAACACAACAATAAACAGACGCCCAAGAGCTTGGGCATGGGTAGAAATTCGCAATTTGTGTCTCCGGGTATGGCCATTCGCACCCCTCAGACCGGGAGGGAAATGAGGGCATTTTTGTTACCTCCACCCTCACCCTGTGCTTCGCGAACTTCGCACCTTCAGGTACATTCCAGAGTTCCAGCAGGTTCAACTCCAAATGTGTTGGAGGGTGCTGAAACCATGAAGCGAGGATCTCCGTCGGACAAGCGCCACATTGAACAGGACAAGGGCCGTAAGGAAGAAGATATACCCAGTTGCGGCCCTGGCAACACGCTCCGCGGAGAGCACACGTTGATTTCTCCAGAACGCTGTAATCAGGGAGGGCGTCAAGAAATTAATCAACTGCGTGATATCGACGACACCAACGGCGACGCATCACGAGCGGAAAGGGAATACGCCTCCAGCCCTCTGCCGCCTTCTTCGCCCCTCCTCCCGACTAGTCCACTCTCGAGCCCCGAGAGGCACCACGGCTGCGATTATGATGGCAGTCCGACGATAAACAGCCTCTCGGTGCCCGATTCCGACATCCTCTTGCCCTCTGTGGGCGACTCCGACGGACCCGGAACTGACATGAACTGGCTCTCTGACGACGCACGCACGGCCACATGGTTCACCGACACGGAAACATGGATAACCGACGCGGAAGAAGGAGGACCAGCATACCCCACCGACTCGGACGTCGGTGCCTGGTTCTCCGATTCGGACGCCGTATTCGGGGACATGTCGTCGCTTCCCCCGTCAGGCTCTGCTTCGAATTGGTTCTCGGACGACGCGGACGTGGATACCGACGCTGAACTTGCGGGGGTTCGGAACGGTGGATTCGACGCCGTCGCATTCGAACGGGCATTTGAGGCGCTCGTGCAGGAGCGTGGCGCCGGGGAGAGCGCCGCCAGCGAGATCGAGGGCGGTGGCGGTGGCGCCGCGCAGGGCACGGAGGTGGTCGAAGCGAGTAGTACTGAACTTTGGGAATCCCTGCGACCGCTTTTTGGAGGGAACGGGCCGAATGCTGACGTTGGCGGCGCTGCAACTGGGGATGCGGGTGACTCCGAGAAGGCTGCGCAGGAACTGCAAGAGTTCCTAGAAGGCTTGGTCGATGCTTGATTAGTAGCTGTCGAAGACGCAAGCCATTATAAGCAATTAATGAACATCACGATGAGAGATGAGTCGATGATGAACATGTTATGCAATTGTTGTTTTTACAACACATGTAATGATATAACATAGCGGGAAAGCATCAGTACAATAGTAGGATATTACTGATATTCGAGAACATATGTAGTCAGATGCCGGCGCACGCGCTGCTGGTCGGATCGAACAAAGACACGAGGAGAAAAAAAAAATGGCAAGATGGTCATCACGCGGCCACCTACCGCTCCCCCAACTTCATCAACCCCTTCATCGCGTTCGCGACCGCGAAACTGGACTTGGCCATGATCTGCCTCGATTCTTTCGTCACCTCCGGCAGCGCTTGCACGTCCTGGAGTTTCTTGGCGTGTTCAGACAGCTGCTCCAAAATCTCGGTACCTTGCTTTGCTGAAGCGGGAGGCACGTTGCCGCTACAGACGGCAACGATGCTGTTCACGATCGTGATGATCTGCGTCAAGTTCTCGTTCAAAGTCGGTGCCGGTATTGGAGTGCGCACCCCAGAGAGCACGCTCTGGATGGCGTACACGATGGATTCGGTCTGCGCCTCGAGGTAGGGCTTATGATCGGGGAAAGTCAGCGGCAAATTTCTCAACGGCAAAGCGCAAGCCCACCTTGAGTTCAGACCATGCATCCTCGGGAGGTGCGGAATCGTCGCTGACCACACCACTCCCAAGAGCAGGCGACTTGTCGAATATAGGAGGAGGCGAGTTCGTGCTGGAACTCGAGGGCTCGGAAGACGACGCGCCTCTTCGGTCCAGAAATCTTGTAGCCAACGATTCCCCTTCGTGCCTCGAGCTCGCAGCAGACGACTTGCGCTCATGTACAGACCGCAGCTCTTCGGTGGAACGGAGGGACGACGGAGTGTGTGAGGGCAGCGGGGGAATGGAAAATTCCTCCTGTTCGGCTCGCGTGGCCTTTCGGATGCAAATCATCCTTGAAATCTCTGTGACGGTCGCAGAGACGTGGCTCGCAGCAGCATCCAAGAGACTGACTGGCGACATGCCAGAGCTCATGGCATGCGTTTTGGTTGCGACCACGAGGTTCGAAAGGGTTGCCTCGAGACGTTCACGGAGAGGACGTAGCTGATCGATGTCAACGTGGACACGCGCAGGCCGTGATTCGTATGCTCGAACATCTTCGATGATCGCGGAAGTAGAGTTTACGACAGCTTTCATGGGCATGAGGACGCGTGTCGGGGCATTTGACCGTCCTGCCGCAAGAAGACTGTCGATTCCTGTTACGAAGGCAGTGACGTGTATGTCCACCAGCCCACCGTCCGAAGCCATAGGCATCTGGTCGTCCATCTTGGGAGGTGGGGTATACAACTGTGACGTGGCTTCAAATAGAAAGGAAGAATCTCAGAATCAGCACAAAATAGACGCAGAGGGGGGTACCTTTTGCGCTTCTCAGTTCGGTTTTTGCCAACTCATACTTGCGTTTGTATTCCTTTAACTGATTGTCCAGGTCGCGAATAACTGCAAGATCCGCATCCTTGGCGGTCAATAATTCATCGTTTCGACGACCAAGATCCGCCAACTCGGTCATCAAACCCTCCATATCCGAACGAAGTTGTTCTATCAAATCAATGTCACCCTGAATCAAGGTCAGTCGACAACGACGAGGCTTAATAAGAAGGACAGACCTGTGGCAACCCGCCCCCACGCTCATCTTCGAGGTCTTCGAGACGGTTTCGGAGTATCTGTAGCTCTTCATCGTCGTCCTGTGCCCTCTTTATTTCCCGTTCTTTCTCTCTAAATCGCAGATCACGAAGCTCATCGAGCTCCTTCTGTAGTGCTTTCATTGCGGACCCATGTTCTTCGGCACGCTACCCGGGTAGTCAATACAAACCAACTCAGCTGCGATCCTTCCTCACTTACCTTGCGGAAGCCGTCGAGTTCTTCTTCTAGTAGCTTGATCCGCTGGTGGCTATCTCGCAATTCCTTTTCTCGTTGTTCTGCATTTCCGAGGTCTCGCTCGAGGGTCACGATTTTACCTTGCATGGTCGCAATCTTGAATTCATAATCCCGTCTCAACCGTTCATTGTCTTCTCCCCCCACACTAACTCGCCCGCCTATGCTCCTCATGGCAACACCCGATCGATCAGATGTCACAGACGCCCGTCCGAGTGAGACCTTGTCAAAGTAATCATCGCCACTCCTTCCGCCTCCGTCGTCGTCGTCCAGGGTATCCCCCCCTGCCTTTAGTCGTGCGCCTAATGCGCTCAGGCCACCCAGGGATGGACCCTCGTGTTCAACCTCCTCGTCTATTCCACCGAATGTTTCCAGATCTCCGTCTCTGCGTTCACCAACGGTGATTACTGAACTGTCCCGCACTTCTTCGCGGCCATAAGGTACTTCGATGTCCTCTTCGGTGATCGTGCTCTTGTTTGGAATGATCATACCGCTAGTTGCGGTCGCGCTCTGAGCGTTTGTTGTGCCCGTAGAGTCGCTATGAATACTGGTCGTCGCACTTGGCCGACGACCAAAATCTGGAATGGGACCGCGAGTAATATCCTGTGATGGCTTCTTCCGAGAACCAAAAGGATTTGAGTCGGATCCGTAGGCGTCTTCGCTGCGTCTGGGTGGTGCCTCATCGTCGCTCGGTCGGTGCCTTGCGAATCCGTCTTCGGAAGGGCGCCGACGCAAGGGACGAGATCTGTATCCATTTTCGAGCCCTCTTTCTTCGGAAACGCGTGGTACTCGGGAACTTGGAGGGAGGGCAGCAGGATCCAAGCGTGGCGAAGTATGGAATTCTGGAGAAGGCATATCGTCATAAGCGGATCCGGGAGAACCGACGGGAGGTATCCCATTTTCGTTCTTTCAGATGGGTAAATGAGCAAGGCGATATGGGCCCGGGAGTCTGTACGGACCTCTTCTTTAAACTCGGGGTAACGTCTCGATAACTCGAAATAGACATCGGAGGATAAATCCTCGAAACGAGGGGTTGGTAGGGTGGCAAGTTTCTGTCGTGCTTGGTTCCGCTTTGGATGGAATTCGTCACGAGGAGGGAGACAGGGTACTGGGTTCGAGAATGGATGGGCGTTGCGTAATGACAGTAACTACTGATTGGACGCACTTTCGTTCTCTGGAGTGTTCACCTTTCTGCGCATGAGCTCGTCATATACGTCGGTGGATAACTCCTGGAATTGCTGTTTCGTGAGCCGGGTGAGCTTCTGACGTGCAGTCGAGCGAGAATTTGCGGGTGCTTCGAGACTGGTGTCAGTGTCAAGGGTGTGATGAATAGCAAAGACTCAAACGGACATTTGGCGAGGTAGGCTGCGAGATAATGCTGCAGTTCGTTGTAATGAGTCCGAGCGACCGCCTTTGGATCGAACGAGGGCATCGCGGGTAGCAATCCCTCTTTTACGGGCCTGTACGATTCAGTGCGGTAGTTTGATATGCCCGAGAATGTTGTGGGTGTCGGCGAGGACGCTCTGGAGGACTGATTTCGTTTCATGGCTGGATGAGTGGTCGAGCCAGATACACGAGGCTAGCAAAGAAGTCTCTACTTGATATCAAACACGAACAAACCAAGTCAAATTCGATATACTCATGATCATATCGAGACCCATCACTGATCAGCACTTTACAGAATGCTTTTACGTGATGGTCTGACAACCGGAAGACACCATGGCACTTGCCTGTTTAAAAAGTCCTTCGCTTGGAGTCCCTTGAACCATCTCCGCCTCCTTCGACATGAGCACAACCGAACTAACCCGTCAACAGAGCGTTGGTATCATAGGTGCTGGCGCAGCTGCATTAATTACAGGTCATGTCCTCTTGAGTGACGGCTTTCAGAACGTGCAGCTCTTGACCCGCGACAAGTCTGTTGGAGGCGTCTGGGCAAAGGACCGCGTCTATCCAGGCGTCGCTATCAACAAGTCAGTGCCATCCCCTGCACTCTCCGTTCGACTCTTGATGTTTTCAGCGTGCATGGCGAGTTTGCATTCTCTCCTTTACGAATGCCACCCCCTGCCCCCAAGAAGAACACGGCGGGGAATCGCCATTGTGGTGAAGACATGACTGCTTACATGGAAAAAATCGCCGATACCTATCTTCAGGGAAAAATACGTTTCCAGACCGAGGTTCTCGACATCCGTCGTGCCAGTAATGGTTCTGCTTGGGAGGTCCAAATCCTCGATCTCAAAACTGGAATAGAGCAGGTCCTGACTTTTGCTCGCATCGTATTATGTACTGGGGTCCGTGCTTTCCATACCCACATTGCCGTGCGAACCAACGTTTTTACTTATTGATTTCAGGGATGCAGTCGGCCTTTTATTCCCGAAGCCTTGTCGGCAAAGTCTGCAGAGCAAATTCGCTTCCGTGGTCTAGTTGTCCACTCATCCGAGTTCGCGGCGCACTACGATCAGATTTTATCCGCAGCTCAGGCGAACCCAGATTACACTGCTGTGGTGGTCGGAGGAGGGAAATCTGCGCAAGAGTCAGTCGAATTTTTCTCGCTTCCCCTTGTGTCTCTGACGAGTAGCTATTCAGCCTTTCCTCCAACTTGGCTCGTCATGGCATCAAGGTGTCTGTTGTTTTCGAAAAAGCGGATACTGGCTTTGCGTACCCAGTCGAGCTCCCTGACTTTCTCAGGAGGAGCAGGTATGTTTTCGCGGATCTTACAAGTCTATTCCCCTCAGCACTCTTTCAAGGACTCTCGGATTACTCTCGCCACACATCGAGTTACGAACGAGTCTGGAGTAAGTCAACGTAAGATGGCTGTAAACGTTAATCTCAAGCGCCTACCAACTAGACGCTTCTTACACACCACTAGTCTCGGAAGCATGATTACACACGCTTTCTGGAACTTTTTGGAGTGGAGTTCTGTACGTGATTTGTCGTCCCACGTCATTCGTATAATGCTAATGACACGTAGTTCATTATGCTCAAGGTTCCAAAGGACTCGCCCCTGAGAAACGCACACTCGATGTTCTGGGGCATTCGTACCAACGACGAGGGCACTTGGAGGTCGGACGGCTTCCATGCCCTCGTTAATGAAGGCAAAATCAAGCTTGTCGCTCCAAACAGAGCAATTGGCTACGCTTTAGACGAAAAGTCCATCGTATTGCAGAACGGTGATCTACTTTCGGCGGATGCCGTCATCCTTACCACTGGGTTTTGTTCGTCCTGGAAGGGGATCTTCACCAGTTAGTGATTGATATCTTTTACGTTACCACCGCTTATAACTGTCTCAGAGGAAACGATCGATGAGCTCGGTATAGGGAGACGCGCCTCTTCGAGTGACGTTGATGAATGGAGTCATTACAAGACATTGGCCTTGCCGCCCTCAACACAAGCGCAGCAGGACCGCTGGACAACCTCCATCTATCGCGGTCTCGTTCCCGCGAAGAACATCAACAAACGAGACTTCGCCATAAACGGTGCCCTGGTAAGGAGCATTGTTGTCAGCCACCACCCGCGTTTCTCTCATGAATGATGGACAGTTCACTACCAACAATGGATACTCGTTCGAGGTGATGGCGCACTGGATATCGTCCTACTTCCTCGGGGACAAGATGCGCTTGCCTTCGACGGCTGAAGAAGCGCTCGCGGAGACAGAACGAAACGGTGCCTGGATGAGGAAACGATACCCCGAGATGCTGACGTGGGTGAACGAGAGCTACAGCAGTTCGCTCGCATTCTGGACGTGCGTGTCGACGATGTTCTCGATGTGTTTCTCGAGCTGAACCCGTACCTGCAGGTGGCCACAAGCGATGGACGAATTGCTGGACGACATGGGGGTTCAAAGCATGCGGTCGGGTGGAAACTGGCTGACTTGGCCGTTCAAGGTCATCTCCCCAGACGAAATCACAACGCTAGGGGAGGAAAGACGGGCCAAACGAGAGGCGAATGCTCAGAGGGCTTGACGTCCTCTGTATGTTGAGTCATTGTTGACGAGTGTAAACTGGGGCATGCACCCTGTCATGGAGACTGCTTTTTTGGATCTATTGATGTAGTACCCTATGGATGACAATGCTAGACTAGGTAAAAAGGACTCCCGACCCGGTCTTGCGAATATCAGGGCCTCCCGCCGACGGTTTTAGACATAGGCTCCGAATCAATGGCCACAATTTGTGACAACTATGTAACGTGGGATGATGGGGATGATGACTAGCTGCGTAACTGAGAAAGCAAAACGGTGGCTATGCAATAGGGGCATTGAACTTGACTCTCGACTTCAACACATTCAGCACATAATATTATCCCAGTAATTCTTCGAGAACTAATACACGTTATTCCAATGCTTATGCCACTTCCATAGCGTTCAATCGCACTTTTTCTCTATGACCACATCCTGCCCGTTGTCACATAACTCGTGCCTTGGCGACCAGAGCAATCTCCCTTCCCCCGACAGTTCTCGCCATCTTCCAGCTGAGTTACTGGAATCCATATTTATCTTTATCGCTTGCGACTCGTACATTGACGAGAAATATCGTTATTCCTATCCAACTCGGGGTCAATGTCTCGTACGTCTGCCGTTACTGGCGGGACGTGGCTCTCAATTGTCCAACTCTTTGGAGTTATATTCCTGCAACGTCACAACGCTGGACTGAGGAGTTACTGGCTAGATCGCAGATGGCACCATTGAAGATCAGCATGAAGGTTACCGAATATTGTACTAACTTTAATCTTCGCCAAGTGCTATCCAGCGTGGAGCAGGTGATGAAGCATTCACAACGTGTACAAAAGCTTTGCCTCGAGGTTTTCGTCAATCATGAAACCCGCTATCTGATTCTGTCCAAATTTCTCCTCACCCGCGTCCCTCACCTGCAACATTTGGAAATATCAAACTTCGACTTACCAGAAGGGAAATCCTGGTTGCCTTTCAAAGAAAACACTCCGGCACTCCGTACGCTGGAGTTAGAACTCAGTTGGATACCATGGCATACACTCGGGCCAAGTGGCTTGACGACCCTGCATTTGTCGCGTGTTGGAGCCTTCATTCCCGAAAATACAATGGCGGACTTCCTTGCCATGCTGCGTCGTATGCCACATCTCGTACAATTATCTGTCGACGACTCCCTTCGTAGCGCCCGTGATTTTCTGTCCAATGGAGAATTCCATGCGACCCCAGTGATCAACCTTCCCCACCTTTCTCACATGTCAATCACGATGGTCCCGCTCTCAGCAGTCACTGCATTGGTATCCTGCATAGACATCCCATTGAGGGTAAAAGTCCACCTGGAAGCCTGGCTGGAAATCCGGCCGGAAAACACACGCGAATATATGTCCACTCTTGATGACTATGTTTGTCTGGCATCTCTTCTCGGACAAAGAATTAGCCAATCCAATTCTCCGAAATTTCGCTCGCTGACCATTGGCAGCGAGATACAGCCTGCACTCGCCTTCAGCACATCAGAGCGTGCTGAATGTTACTCCCCTGCCTCATTGTATTCCAACAGTTCAGATGAAAATACTCTCCTCAAAGTCATTTTTTATTCCGCCGACATACCGATGCACGAGCTTGACTATCCCGTCTTGAGCAGCATCTGTAGCGCAATCCCCTTGACAAACATTCAAAGCATCCATTTCCTCGGATCATCGTTTGAGCCCGAGTGCTGGAGGGACATGTTGGTATCGCTCTCAAACGTGCGGCATATCAAATTCACTCAAAATGCAATGTCCAACATAACTTCTATGTTATCCCTCCCTTCTTCCGGCCTCACGAGAATGTGGCGGGAAGTTTGCCCCTACAGAGGTCAAGGCGAGATATTCGTACCGGCATTGGAGGAACTGGAGTTGCATCAGATCACCCTCAACAACCTAGATCAACACGTTGCTGATATGCAAGATCTCTACAATGTCATTGCCACCCGTAAAGAGACACAGTGTCGACTCACCATCAAGGACTGTCATCTAGTGACTAGGAGTGGTACAGAAGCTTTGGAGTCGGTCGGGAAGTGGGAGGGTGATCAGTTCAGAGTTGCTTCTAATGTTTGATATGTATGTCATTGGTAATGGGACATGACTGTCGAAAGCAAACGAGCGCGTCGCATGATATTGCTCGCTCGCGACGTGTTAAAAACAGGGAGGGCAGAAACAAGACGGAAAAATCAGATAACTCACGAGCTCCTCTCCGTTTTCGCATTCTATGCTGCAGGACAGCGTCGTGTGTTCGTACAGCGTCAATTGGGCAGTTACAAGATACAACGGTGGAATCGAGTACTTAGCAATACACTTGCATGCGGGGGGATGCCTGGGAAAGCGTCGCAAATAAACGTATCACATAAGATGTAGCTGGCTACCTCCACGGTCACCTAGTTTAGTTTAAGTACTCTTCGACCTTAATGTTCGACCTCCGAATATCGCCTGTAGATACACACACATATACGTATGCGTTCGAGCCGAAGGTATTAGTGTCAGATCATTTCGGGCAAAAGATTGAGGAGGCAGGTACAAAGAAGAAAAAGAATGAAAGAAACTGGACGACGCAGCTACGTCCCCGTCGCACTCTCTTTTAATAATGGTGATTGGCGCCGACAACGACAACGCCGGGGGTGGCGGTGGCCGCACGCAGAACGAAAAAACACATTCACCTCGGTTTCCAGCGCTGCCGACGCCGCGGTACGCTGTAGGAAGGCATTTACCTCGTCTTCCAGTTTCACCGAGAACGCCGTCTGAGATAGACCGGCGAGTGACCCGAGAGTAAATGGAGATCGCCGTGAAACGGCGCTGGAAAACTGCGACTCCGAGGCCCATACGAACGCGGATGATTTTAAAGCTCCGACGACCCGCGAATAAACGGAGATCGCCGTCTTGGCAGATCGATATTCAATCTCAATCTCAAGTCCTTTGCACCGGGATGTCGACGCAGTCGGATGGAATACCACCTTGCTGCAACGTCACGGACCCCTTGCAGCAAGTTGACTCCAGTAGGGAGAAAAGTGTAATCAAGATTAATAGTCCCTTCTACATAACAAGAAAAGTAGTCTAACGTATCTATCATAGTCCATAATTGCTCTGTGTTCTATTATTTTCGGTATGTTTTGGGTGTTGTCCCTTCGTATCACTAGATTACCACGTTCACAACATCCGTCTCCGCTTTTGTCTCCGAGTCCCAACCATCGAGCGTCTGAATGGCCTCTTCATGCAACGCGTCGTATGCCTGCAGGATATCACATTCCTCGGTCCTCTCCGACCCGACGGAGCAACGAATACAGATCATCCCGTTGAGGTTCGTCCGAGTAAATGTCACGTCTTCTCGCGCGGACAGCCGTGTGTAAAACGCGCGGTTCAACGCGTTGAGCTGCGCAAGGTCAAGGGGCTGTGTCGTTGAGGCCGAGGTAGACATAGAAGCAGGGGGTTCGAGTCGGAACACGCTCAAGGAGAAACTTGGCGGAGTGACTAGGCGGAAGTACATGGACTCCTTGATCAGCGAGACAAACATGTCACTATAATCGATGGTCTGTTGATATGTTGATACATGGTCAAGCATAGCCAAGACGAAAGAGCATGAAACTCACGCGGCGAATGTAGCGTTGGAATCCTTGCACTCCGTATGATCTCAGGACGAACCACAGCTTCAATGAACGGAACCGCTTTCCGAGGCCCAATTGCCAGTTACGATAATCAATTACGGTGCCTGATCACCGGCAGGGATTAACCATGTGCGTGTGGTGATACCAAGCAGAGCAGACATACCGGCATCGCCGTGTTTCGACCGCAGAAACTCCGGCGTTACATCCAAGGCATTGGTTAGGTTTCGATGATCTCGCACCCATAGCGCGGAACAGTCGAAATTAACGAGGCCCCACTACGAATATAGAACGGCGGCATGAGTGATTAACGTTGATGACACGTGAGAAAAAGCTACGTACCTTGTGGAAGTTTGTGCAGAACGAGTCTGCGTGCTTGTTGATATCATCCAGGAAGCAGCGTTCCCTGTATTCTGGACACGCCAGGGCCACTCCCGCCCATGCGGCATCGATATGCAGCCATAACGAAGGTGCGGTGGCAACTAGCTCGCTCTGAGAACAAACCCTTTTTTTCTTAACAGGATCACGGCTTACCAATGTCACTGATTTCGCCGAGATGGTCAATCGCGCCGGAGGACGTAGAGCCAACTGTGGCAACTGCGACACAAGTCATCAGTAACAAGACGGGTTTCGCTCGAGAAAGCCCATACTTATCATGAACGGATGCAATCCGGCCTCGGAATCTTCTTCGAGTGCACACTTGAGCGTTGCACCACGCAGGGCATACTCATCATCGGCCTTGACCTCCAGCGCGCGTACATTCAAGCCCAGGATCAGCCCAGCCTTTTTCCCCAACGAGTGTGTTTGCGTCGTTGTATACAGCACTAGTTTCTCAGTAGGTACACCAGGGTGCTCGCGCATGTAGCGCGATCGTGCCGCCACAGCGACAACAAGGGTAGCATCGGATGCGGTCGTCTATTTGCATGCCAAGTGAGATTATGAAAGAAAAAAGAGAGAGATGCTGACCTCAATGGTGCCGCCTCCGACCCCAGAAGTATTGTAGAACGCAGGACTGAGGCCAAGCATCTTGGCTGCCCAGTCCATTGTCACTTGCTCGAGCTCCGTGCACGCTGGGCTGACGGACCACTGCAAGTCATCGAGTATAAAAGTGACGGTGTGAGCAACGCTACCAGAATGTGGAGAATTCGACTCACGTTGAACGCTGGGTTGTGTCCAATGCCAGCTGCGTAGAGTTCTCCTAGGATGGCTTCGAATGAGCAGCCAATGGGGAAAAAGGCAAAGAAGCGAGGGTGCTGCCAGTGCACCAAACCTTTCAATTTATTACCAGTATGCGTGTCAGAGGTTGAATCAAGACGAACAGAGTGAATACATACCTGGAACTACGAGCTTATGGTAGTCTTGTGTGATCAGTTCAAACTCCTCGCCCGTCTCGGGTGCCGTCGCTAGACCAATCATAGTGAGGTTGACGTGCAGCCGAACATGGGCGAAAACATACAGGGGAGAGCGCGTTTGAGATATCCTGGCTCTACTTGTGACGCGACAGGCATATTCCGAATGGAATAATGATAGTCGCATATGTGATCTATGGCTTGGTAGCCTGCGCGACGAAACCTAGTACATGCATCCAAGTCAGCAGTTGCGCAAATATCGTTCAACGCTCCGACGACTAGAAAAATCTACTGACTGTTCAATATTCATGTTTGGCCGAAGATGTATGGGGTTCACTAGGTTCGGTTTTTCTTTGCTTTGTCTAAAGCGTGAAAGTCTGAGAGCGGGGTGGTTTGGACTGCAAACACGATGACTGGCAGGGTTTATATACCCCACAATATAGGTGTATATCCACCCAGCGTACTAACTAGATGGAACAAAGGGTGTCGGATAAACATAACGGAGAAGTTTAACGGGGGACGATAACCTCGGAACGTAACAAAGGTAGTAGTTCGTGTCCGAGGCTTTAGGCGTTTCGGGCTGCATTTCTTGCACAGATTTTCCGTTCTGTTCGCATGGTCAATGTTGCGGCGCCTTCAGGGGAAAGGTCACCCACGTCTGTTGAATGTTCGCGTTTCCTGGTCACTTGTAGTACGCACATGGATATGATCAGTGAAACTTTACATAGGCAATTTTCTACTGACCTCGGAACGGGCAAAGTAGCACAGCTCTCAACTCCTTCTCCCTTCCGGCACCGCATGCTGCGGATTGTAAATCCGAGATTGTAGGCAATGACATAGGTAGGATCCCGATCAGTGACGATAAAGGCGGAAACAAAAGCATTAAGCGGTTATGGGCAGACTCTGGTCATGTGCGCATGTAAGTATGTGACCTTGGCAATAGGGACGGTTACCGCCACTTTTCTCACCAGCGCAACGCCCTGACTATTACACATGGACAAGAAAGGTGCAACGAGGAACGTGTACATGCTCCTGGATGTGCCAGTGTTCACGGAGGTGACTTGAAACGCAACGTACGTTGTTCGGTCCGAGCCAGTCACCGGATGGTGTGGCGGAGGTACACGTTGTGCAACCCTGCAGCCTGAGCTCCGAGTACTGAGTGGACTCCTTCGAATTTCGCGGCGCCACTGGATAATTTGAAGTTTTTGGTCAGGGACTCGGTCATGTTCCGGATTCTGAGCCGATGGGGGTTTTAGAGTCAGATTACATAACCGGTTTGAGCGGTCTGACTCGGACCGATCACGGCGCAGTGTGCGATCCTTTTGAATCGAAGACTTCATTCCCACATTTTTGCGAGGGGTAGGATGTGCGTTGCCATGCAGTTGGAGACTCCAGCGAATGTGTTCGCCGGGAGGTCGTAATGACTCGTAAATGAGGCCAGTAGTACTACTGCCAGTGTACTAGCAGCGACGAGTCACAGTGTTTGAAATCGAGACTTCCTAACGAACAATAGCTATCTTGATGGAAAAACACATTTGACAGCTAGTAGGCTGTGCAAGTTGGCATTATCTCGATCATCCATGATGCATGACATCCGTGCGTGAGCCTGAGGCCTATCCCTTAAGGTCTGACGCACACGCCGGACGGTTCCGGCCGATCGATCTAGACCTTGTCAGTGGCGGCAATCTGCAGCTATCGACGGACCCTCGGGCCTCGGGGCCTCAGTACTGACTGAGATCAAGAAGTCAGAAAAAACGTCAGGAAAACGCAGGATACCCGAAGTTGTGGTGTCAAATCTCCCATCCGTTTCGATCCCTTGAAGTTCAACTTGATACTACGTTTATGCAAAGACACAGGAACGCACAAAGGTATGATCATAGAGAATGGAAGCATATATGAATCTTGCTCTGCTCCACTCTGCCAGTCAGTGGGTATACCTCATTCCCTCCCAAGACCAAGTCAGTGATCTGGCCCACTCGGGCCCTTCGCATCAAACATGGGCATTGAATATTGAATATTAATAGTCAGTGAACTTTACTGTTTTCGATCGTTGAACCGATGGCCACTTTCTCGCAGTCACTGAGATGCATCTAACAGGTTTCGTCGCGCCGGTTACCAAACTATGGATCAATCGATCACCATTCGTTCGGAACGTGCCTGTCGCATTCCAGGGATACATACCAGAAACTTCGCTCTTCCTCGGATGTTTCCGCCCTTACTCTTCTGAGT
Organism: Leccinum variicolor; assembly: GCA_038091415.1. Classification (NCBI taxonomy): domain Eukaryota; kingdom Fungi; phylum Basidiomycota; class Agaricomycetes; order Boletales; family Boletaceae; genus Leccinum; species Leccinum variicolor. Next base: position 25,730 of record JBBPOK010000096.1, on the reverse strand, counting down.
CTTCAACATTGCGATACTTGGTTAGCGACAGCACCCACACGGGCGAGGACATGGAGAGAATCACACAAGACGACCACAGGCTCGTCGTACCAGGTGTCCTCACTCGTTCTTTGGCGTTGGGGCCCGAGGTGCCAGTGCAGGGCAACGACATGCATTGCAGAAGCAGAGTGGGAAGCCCGCTGCTTCTATTCACTGTGTGGATCAAACACCATGAATGTCACGGTCGATGTGACTCGGACGTAGTACTGTTTGCTGAAAAACTAACAGAATGTCCATGGCCGTCGGACCCACATCCCCGACGATACCACGCTATTATACCTTATTGAGACCCACTGGCAGACTCTCGACGTCGGGCGCAACAGCCAAAGAAAGGACATTCATATCCGAATTTCCGAGGCACACATAGGGGAGGAGCGTAAGCCAGAGCAAAAGAATGATCGACTTGTCTTCCGTAATAGGTCACTAAATCCGCGCACAGTTTCGGTGACCATGGGCAGACAACGTTCAATCTAGAGTGCTCTATGCTGACTCAGCAGTTACTTCTGTGGCACCCCTCGGATCATCAGCTTACTTGACAACACTTTCGGAGGTTATTCTACAGTTTTGATCGTGGCTTCCAGTCGATTTAGGCAGCTTAATGGTCCAGAGTATTGATATGTTTGTCTAAACACCCTGGTCGCTACAAATCGGACAAACGGTCAGTGACGTTACATCAATATCTCAGGCTGTATCTCTGGGTGTCATGATCAGCAGAATCTGTTTCCCCGGCCAAGATGAAACCACACAATTAAGGTTTAGCTCCCGGGATTGCCTCAGGCTTGCTGTACGTGTTTTCGTTTGACTGGGAGTCTCACATAAAACATACATTGCTAATGCAAGGTTTTTCCCTTTTAAATTTAGTCTAGCATCCACGAATATACATGTGCTCCGGGAAGGTGTCTTTATTAAGTCATTGTCTGGATGACTGCGTCGGGGAGCTTCTCGTTCTCTTTGTTTTTCTCCCACTCCACATCCCAATCCTCGAGCGTGTTGACCGCCTCTTCACGCAAAACCTCGAATGCTTGGATGATATCCGCTTCCTTTGTACGCATCACCCCGACAGCGCAGCGAATACAAATCATCCCATTCAGATCCGTCTGGGTAAACGCGACGTCGACCCGTGCGGACAAACGTGTGTAGAATGCTCGGTTGAGTGCATTGAGTTGTTCGGGTTCAAGGGACCGTGCCGTCGATGTTGGACTAGAAGGTTCAAGTCGGAATACGCTCAGACAGAAACACGGCGGCGTAACGAGGCGGAAGTGGGAGGACTGCTTGACAAGCGAGACAAAAGTTTCGCTACATCGCATTGTCTGCATGCGCACACAGATTTAGGATGAAAGTTCGTAGAGAGGTCCGAGCGTGGAAAAAGTGGACTCACTCGGCGGATGTGATGCTGAAACCCTTCCACGCCGAAGGACCTCAGGACGAACCACATCTTGAGGGAACGGAACCGCCTTCCTAGACCCAAATGCCAGTTACGATAGTCGACCACAGTACCTGATGATCAACGTGGAAGGATCTTTGAGTACAGGACGTCTGAACCGCCGTAATATGAGCGTACCAGCATCACCGTGTTTTGATCGCAGAAATTCGGGCGTCACATCCAACACATCCGTCAGGTTTCTGCGGTCCCGTACCCACAACGCGGAGCAATCAAAGTTGACCAGTCCCCACTATGAAAGTGGTTTAATATTGATAGGATTAGAATATTGAACGTTGTTTTCCAGAAAGCACGGGCAAGTGGAAAAGGTAGAGATAAGACTCGGAATAAAATAGCTTGCCTTATGAAAGTTTGTGCAGAACGAGTCTGCGTACTTGTTGATGTCATCAAGGAAACAGAGATCCCTGTATTCCGGGCACGCCAGGGCCACTCCCGCCCATGCGGCGTCCACATGCAACCATAGCGAAGGTGCAGTGGCAACTAGCTCACTCTCAGATCAAATCCTTTTTCTGGACATGATAACAGCTTACCGATCTCTCCGATCTCTCCGAGATGGTCAATCGCGCACGAGGATGTAGTGCCAACCGTGGCAACTAAAACACCGTTCTCATCATGAGTAACATAATAGATTGAAATTAAGATTTCTTACTGATCATAAACGGATGCAAGCCAGCACGAATGTCTTCTTCAAGCGCACACTTGAGCGTCGTACCACGCAAAGCATAATTGTCTTCGGACGTGACCTCGAGGGCGCGCACGTTCAAACCTAGGACCAACCCTGCCTTTTTCCCCAAAGAGTGTGTTTGCGTCGTTGTATACAATACCAGTTTCTCAATAGGTACGTCAGGGTTCTGGCGCATATAGCGCGATCGAGCTGCGACGGCGGAGACGATCGCCGAATCGGATGCGGTGGTCTATTTGCACACGAGGTGCCGTGTGAGATGGAAAATAAGTGAGAAAATAAAACGTAGATGATGACCTGAATCACGCCCCCTCCAACCCCAGAAGTGTTGTAAAATGCAGCGCCGAGACCCAGCAGCTTAGCTGCCCAATCCATCACGACTGTCTCCAGCTCCGTGCATGCTGGACTGACCGACCACTTCCAGTCGTTGCAATCATAAAGAAGACGGTAAGCCACAGTGTGAATAAATTCAGAAATAGACGAGAATTGGGCTCACGTTGAATCCGGGGCTAGTTCCGATACCAGTCGCGTAGATTTCCCCGAGGACAGCTTCAAAGGTGTTGGCTGTGGGGAAATAGGCAAAAAAACGAGGATGCTGCCAGTGCATCAAACCTATTCGTTTGAATTTTCCAAGCAGGTAAGTAAGATGACGAAAAACAACTTGGTGTGGGACACGTACCTGGGACAATGAGCTTGTGGTAGTCCTGCGTGATCATCTCAAATGGGTCACCCGTCTGAGGCACTGTCGCTGGACCAAATGTCGTGAGGTCGGCACGCAGACAGACATGGTGGACGGGAGCGTACAAGGGAGTGCTCGTCTGAGATATCCAGGCTCTACTTGTGATACGACAGGCTTGTCCTGCAGGGAATAGTAGTAGTCACATATGTCATCTATCGCCTGATAGCCTGCACGGCGGAACCTGTTTAAGCGCCTCGTTCAGTCACTGGGCCAGGCACGTGCATTCTCGACTTGTCGATCAGCAGAGCTTAAGTACTAACTGTTCGATGTCCATCATGCTGAAAATGCAGCAAACGGAACGGCTCAGTAACCTTGACGGACTGGGCGAGCCCTGGACGCCGTGGATGGGAAGGATTTCAGGGTGAGTACTTGCATGAGGACCGCCTCCATGCTGATATATATGGCAACCGTACGGCCTGCGAAAATTGTCGAGAGCACCATATGCTGCTTACTTAGTTCGAGAAATTTAGGACGCCGGCGCGGATGGGAGTTGAAGTGGTGGCAAATTAGCAAGCGGCGGCCCTCCTAGACCGGAGGCGTGTAGTGGGGATGAAATCCGTGAGTGCATTCAATGGTCGTGGCTGGGACGAAACGCGAACATTCTGAAATAATAATTTAGTAAGTACGGGACGCACTTGTGGGTGTTACGTTAATACGTGTACGACGATCGAGGCATGAGCGGAGCCTGTGACAGTCACGGTGCAACTTGAAGGTCTTTTCCAGGATTCCATTGTCATTCCAAGCGACACAAGCGAGAAGCACCGCTTCTTCTCTTGCCTCCACCACGTTGCTGAGCCGACCGCCTCAACGTGCAGCGCTCGTCCTCGCCCGTTTCAGCGCACCCGCCTGCCACGCCCCGCCTCCATTTCCCGTTCCGGCTCCTCAAGGCCTCACAGCTCACTCCCCTGCCAAACCCGCGGTCCCGATTGACAGGTGCATATCTGCACGTTCCATACCCGGCAATTCGGAGAGACCGCTTCGCCCCCCATCCACCTGTCTCCCTCTCCTTAGCGACGTCCAAAGAGAACGTATTGTGGCACGAGGTCGGACACAGCGATGAGTCATTGCAGGTGACGCGCGCAAAACGTACTAGACGAGTGCCAATCTGCGAACTAGAAGTTGTGTCCTCGAACCAGTCGTATTTTTTCTGGCCTTCTGCTCGACGTTTGATAGCTCTGATTGGAAGACAGGCTTAGGAAAGCGGCGGCATAAAGTACTTCTCCTGACTCGAGGCTCAGCAGGTGACTCATCAGCAGAACAACCCATGTCTTGGCGACCATTCTGTAGAACCATACTAAAAGGAAACTTTGGGCTGGTTTACTGGATCATGCCACGACCGTTACGCGTTTGATGTTGACGTCCGTTATAGCGGCGAATGAGGGCAGGAGCTCGACATTGGCAGTGTCAATCTCCCGCCAGCCAGTGGATCATTACAACTGTAGTCTTGCCGTACTGCGCGCCCGGTCCGTTATTATTGTCGACCTTGTCCGTCGCGGTCGATCAGAAAAAAAAGCTAACTTGAAAGTCGGCTTGGCAAGCACAATCCAAATATTGTCTGCTTGCATACTGGATACCGGGCGAGACACGTACAGTACTGAGAATAAGGATATGTTTCAACTTTTCAGGCCGTATGTCACGAGCCTCTGACCAACGTCGGGCTCGTGGTTAGCATAACGTCTCATGACATCCAATAGCAATATTGCTATCTAAGTGAATTTGACCAATTGAGTATGTATCATGTTATGAAGGAGGGCTCCCTCGATTTCGACGACAGAGCCAGGCATTGGTTGTAAGGATCCAATAGTGACGAACGCCCGGGGGAAATAGGTACATCAGTCGTTATGATAACTGCTGGCAAGTGGCATAGTAAGTACCTGGCGGGGGATCGCATGATCTGTGGTGTCCACCGTGTCAGAATACATTTGTATTTTGCAAGAGAGGGTGATGCTATATATAGTATCATCTCGCTCATATGGGTAAAGTTAGTGTGTACATAAATTGATGATGCGAATAAAATAATGTAACGGTGGAGACACCGAAGGTTGAGCAAGCTCTAGACTATACTACCGCAAAGTTCGACAAAGAGGCCGAATCAGTGCTGGCTCCAGAATCGAAAACTTTCATTGGCACATCGTTTGAAGCGTGATGGGCGTCCGAGGTATCTCGATGGGTAGACACAGTGGTCACCACCTCAATCTGCGAAGATTCATGTCAAAAAAGCTCACGTGAGAAGAGCTGTCGCTGCCAAAAGAAATACCTGCGGGCGGGTCCTTCCCATGGTTTCTCCACCGCTTCCCTTTCCGAACAAAATATTATCATGGAGTGTTGAAGAAGCTTTCCACCCCCCACGGGAATTGAGTGTGGAAAGAATTGAGTTCGAATATAACTTCGATAAAGCAAAGTCCAACATGAAGTTCCTGGAGGGGAAAAAAAGAAGACGATCAGGAGATCTATCCTTCACCATGAGAGTAAATATTCACCAGGTCGCGCCCTAGACACGGAAAAGGGTCAGATATGTACTTGTCAAAGAACAGAATCGTTAGCATACCTGGAGCGATAGGTATAATGTCACGTCCAAAATAGCAAACGTGGCTGTAAGCATCCCGGTATGAACAGTCACTGTTTCGCGTAGGGTCATTTGAAGCTTTCCGGCTGGACAAAAATCAAAGCGTACTTCGGATAATTCTGTTGATCACACTGTCTGTCACAGCGAAGCCCGTGCGCTTGCGCATCTGATAAAATTTGAGTAAGAGACCAATAAATTTGCCTAAATCACTCACCAAACTACCCACTAGTGATATTGTTATAATAACATCCGCTGCAGCCGAGCCTGCTAGCCAGGTGATTACGGCGCCTGAATTTTCATGAAATCGTGAAAATTCTAAGTTAATGCCAATGACGAGAACCGTGGTTGCAAAGCCACCGACTGTATCGGGCTAAGACAAGAACTATCCGTCAGGCACATAATCCAACTTACTGAAGGAAGCCACTGCAAAAAAAGCGATGATGGAAGGTAAGATGCTCGACCCACTCATGACCTTTACCCGCCAGGCGATGAAGAGCTGCGTCGGTAACGAGATCATTGTCTGATTATGAGCACATCAGTTTAGAACAAAGGGAATCCATTCCATCAGACTTACTGTCAACAGCGGGTCTTCGGATATTCAGTCAATAAGCTTTGGCTTTGTCCTATGGAAGTTGAATTGCTTACTTGCCGCCAGCACTGGGATTTCAGGTAAGTTAAAGTGAAGCTCAAGCCGGAGGAGGGTGATTCTCACTCATAGGTGCAAATACAAACACCTTCGGACTGCCTGTGACCCAATATTAGAACCACACCTAAATGTTTGAATGAAAGCGAATACCATAGAGAATGATGAGAGGCTCAAAAATGAGCCCGATATTAAACACCGTGTTTGACGTTTCGCAAATTAGCAGATAAAATACCTCAACAAATAGAAATTCAGGTGATACAGAACGATCTCAGGTGAAATGACTCACAAACGCCTTCAACCACCATTTATCTCTATTTTCGGGAGTCCTCAATTCCACAGAAGAGGATCTTCTCAGTGAATCTCACCTCTTGTACGTCTGGAAATATATGAAGGCCTGTCGGGAACGAATAAGAGTGATAGTCAACATCTTCATCTTTTACCCGGTTGGCACAGACTTCGCACCTGCATTATCGTTACCTGTGTCCTCTCGGGTCAACATTACTTCCAGGAGTAGATGTGGAGTCTCGTCTGCTCACGCCACATAGTATGCAGTTCAAGAACACCCCAATCAGCATGGGTCCAAATCTAAAATGAGAAGAGATCAGAAACTACTCTAAGACAGTGATATAAGGAAACGCACTTACAGTAAACCACCTGGTGGAAGCATGATTGAGCGAAACTCGAAAGAACGTGCCATGGTACTCACCGCGAATACTTATATGCGCCCGCAGATCAACACACCGATCGGAACTTTAGCCGATGTGAGATACCATCGTACAAGGTTCCTAACAGTACGTGACGGCGAGAGACAGGGTAAGAATTGTGTGCACATAAATACACATATTGTCGGGAGGTTGCAAACCGTTGAAACGTAGGATGCTATACGGCCCTCAGATGTGACACGCCTCTGACAGGTTGCAGGACCGGCGAGTGCCTGTGATGACTCTGCGTGTCCGCCTCCCAGCATTCTAGTATGCTGCGGAGTGTGCAATTGCAAACAGTACTATGGAACGAGTTTGGTAGAAAATAGTTCTGGGCCGAAAGGCTTCCATCGTGTGGACATGAAACGTTCAAAAAGCTTCGGGAGGTTCGAGTCATCCGATGCCGCAGTCGACGATCTGTATATTTTTATTCGTTTAAACAAAGAGAAGTCAGCCCGGTTCAACGGATGCGGCAATTCAGTGCGAAGGTGTCGCTGTCACGTAGAATGTCTCCAGCTGGCTACAAAACAGCCAGTATGTGACTGTTGCTTTCTAGACACTTACTTGAGAAGCGCCTAGGCAACTGAGGTTTGATCGCCAGTCTGGTCACCAGCGGTCGTCAACGTTTCAACCTTATTACATACCAATGGCAGGTGACCTCGGGGCCCGAGACAACTGGCGGCAAGAATGACGTTCCAGGAACGGTGACAGTAAAGATGACAGAGTCAAAGACTTGAACAAGGTTTGAAAGCTTGAAGATTAGCTCGGTAGTCATCGATCATCTCTTGCAGACTAACCACATGACGTGGTCCTGTGATGACGCTCATTTGAGTCTCAGACAGTCCGAAGATTCCACTACTTGTATCCGCCCTCTACTAGGCTCTTGCAAGCGCACAAGGATAAGTTAATGGATATCCCCTGGCTACTCGTACACGCGCGAAATAGCTACTAGTCTATTGTCCAAGCAGCGTAACTACGAAAAACCTACACGCCAAAAAGCTTCCTTGTCTTCCTTGCTTGCTTGCACAGTACGGGCGCTCAAACTCGTCACCTAGCAACTCCCGCCGGTGCACCCCCAAAAGTTTCGGTCGTCGCAAGATGGACCAGTGGATCCGAGCGCGGGGGACTCGGACAGCTTCAAGGGCATCGAAACCCTTCTCCGACGATCAGCTGCATCGCACTCAATGTCCCCGAGAAAGAGCCCCTCGAGTCGAGGGACACGCCAGACCATGCCTCTTCACCATCCTCTTTCATTCCTCTGCCGTGCTTGTCCTCGAAACGTCCCTCGAGCGTTACTGTCATTACCAAAGCCCTCACGGTCTTGGAACGGCCCGCCGAATGCACGAACAAAAGTCTATATTCCCACGCTGAGCGCGGACGGGCGTTTGCATCGAGACAGGCGCATGCGTGGAAGCTAAGACAGCGCTCAGGCGCGTCGCTCGCTTCGAGGTGACGCGTGAAAGCGTGATAGAGGTTCTTTCGGAGGGTATCAAAGAAGTAGGTTTGGCTGCACTTGTCTGTGTCTGCAGCACTGCATGCGAGGGGTACAAAGGCCTGTGTGAACGTCGATGCGAAGCGGGAAACGAGGGCGTCGAGGATCGCTTTGATGGTGGTTTCTGGCACGTGACGGCCCGTTGTCTTCGTTGTCGGGGCGGGAGTCGAAAGGACGCTCACTGCATCGGAGTTTAGATTCGATGGTATGATCGTTGTCATGTCATGTTCGGTCGAGAGTTGCGGCGCTGGAAAACCGAGAACCAAGGATGTCAACGACGACGTTTGCAGTTCACTGCCATGCACTGCCCTTTCTCGCGGTGGCAAGCGGCAGACAAGACAAGGTGACGCTTACCTCGGAAGGCCGCAACAGCGGCACGGAACGCCTGCCAATCAAACCACGCCGTTTCTTTCCCGGAGAAACTGTCCGGGTTGTTGCTGTCCGCCACCACTACATGATCACGGACAAACTCGACAAACTCCTTGGCCTGGACATGTTCCGTCATGTAGATCGGACCTGTCTCGTTAAAGTACCTGATATTGCGCAGTCAGTAGATACAGCATTGTCATCGACATCGTCGTAATGTGTTGGCAACGGCCCCGTCACGTCAATCACCTATGTGGAGAGAGACAAGTAATCGGACTCACGACGTTGCCATGTTTTCGTGGTCAAGGTGGACAGACAAAACAATAAGAGAAAAGTAGACGATGTGCAGATGTTAAATGGTGCCAAACGCATGCGATGGGGTGATTAAATAGTACAGCGTGCAAACGGCAGGGTATTCGAATAGAGAGCGAAACACCGCGCGAGGGGAGACAGAGAAGTTGAATTGCGCCATATATCAGAGAAGACAGCACTCGTGGGATGGACGGACCCACACCACAGGGCTATCCAGGGTTGGTCAGACGTCACTCACGCTCGTGTATGGGTTTTTAGCTATAGACCGCTATCTAGAAGGTTGAAGACAGCATGATTCATGACTCATACCGGCGGTAACTGGACGTGACCCTGAAGGAGATAAATAGATTTTCGTAATGGGGGGGCCATGCGTTCGCTTCCGAATCTGGGTCTCGTCCGAGTCGGTGTAATTGGTTGGGAGTAGAAAATCAATTTTCCATATTACTTATTGTGATTGAGAAAAAATAATATCATGCGCTGATCACGAAACGCATTTACCTGACACGACTTCGTGAATACTCCGAGGGAGAAGCTGGAATCATGTATAGCCAGAAGAAACAAGAGGAAGATGGTCCTCGGAGCTATGGCGTCGTAGTACTCATGGCGAGGCAATATTGAGGGGCCGTCGGGCGTGCGTGTGGATGAAATGGAAGTCGATGGCATCGGAGCTAAGCAGGGTCGGCTGGGCTAACCAAATTGAAGACACTCCAAGTTGCGTGTTCTAAATGACGCCTCGAGGCTTGATCACCACCGAGGCTCTTCATAAGCTTTGCCCCACTGGACACGCGCAATTTGGGCTTAGCCGAACTGGCGTTAGCGACTGAGTTCAAAAGGCTTCGGCGACTCTGCTATGAGAAGGGTTGGACCACCGTTTGTTTCCAACATGCCATCGGCCATACCTTCAGTGCGTAGGATTCAACTCCTCAGGAGCCACGCCGTATTCGCGAGGCTCCGAGTCCAAATCCGTCGCCTATACTCTCTGCCAATTGAAGGGGGCGCCTTTCAAATCCCCCCCTTTTCGTAATTATGACCTGTGGTGATCAAGACACACAGTAAGTACACCCCGAAATCTCAAACGACGGAGCCGAAGACAGAATCACCATTTCGACAACTGGTTTTGGCACAAGGACGGTGAGGTCCGGATTTGCGTGTCCCGAGACGCCGGCCCGGCGTAATGTGTAAATTGATTATGCTGCACAGCGCGGAACATATCTGCGCCTCAGAAGAACTTATATATAAGTAAATGGAACGGCCCTCACCGGTGCTGAGCGCTGAGCGCTGAGGGGTCGATATTCATCGATTCGGAACCGCAGTGTGGCGAGAACAATAAGAAAGCGGCCAACTTTTCTGCCGTATTCCGTGCCTGAACCGTTGATGGAATAATGCATTCAGAAGATGAGTCAGTAGGACGCAGGTCTTGCAACAGCGAAGAGAAAGATAGCAAGATGACCCAGACCAGCAAATGTGAACGTGTGAGCTCGAGATCCTTCACTTTTCCACGCTTCTTGATTGACTACAACAATTAGATCTTAGATACCAATCTCTACTAGCTGTCCTCATCTTGGCAAAGCAGTCCTAACATGGTTTACTGGGCCCCAGTCACTGACCTCAGACAAACCTTAGAGATTCTCTGTCATCATAATGTACAATGAGTGTACAAAAATTCTTTGCCGAGTAGGTCGCCAGGAATGCCACATGCTCCGAACCTGAGACACACCTACGCCCACATGCCGCATCAACGCAGTTATTTCTGACGGGAAATGTGATACGCCGATCGCAAGTCACATCGGCCGCGTTGGCCCCACGGGCTCCTGCCTCGTCTATAATTTTGGGCGCACCAGATCAACATCGAGACGTTGGATTCGCAAGTGATCCGGATAACAAACTCAAGCCATTATCGTCGGAAGCAGTATGCCACCCAGCGACGAGGAAGAGAACGACACATTGTATGGACGTGACGTGTCCACCCGAAAATGTCAATGGACCATGTGCGTTCCAGCCAATCGGAGTCTGAGCGTGCGTGGATGGAGGCGTTCGTTCGGGATATTAGGATCATTGTCCACACGTCGCTAGTAGTAGCTCTCTTCCACTTTCCATCGCCATGCGTGAGCAGCGTCGAGTCTGCCCAGAACGCGTCTGACAATGCTGTCTAGGTCTCATCATTCGCGACGACCCCGCCACTGTCGGTGACTACATCGCTACTTACATTGCGAAGCGGTCCGCCTCTCCGAGTCCCTGTATTCACCCACCCTCACCCTTTCCTCTGCAGCATAAACGATTTCGCACCGACTGCAGACAGGCCATTCGTGCTCGGTCTCCCCACCGGCTCGTCTCCGATCCCCACCTACAAGAGGCTCATCACGTTCGTCAAGGAGGGAAAACTCTCGTTCGTTGTTCATCTTATCTGTCTGCAGCGTCGATGACGTGATTTGCAGCTTCAAGCATGTCGTCACGTTCAACATGGACGAGTATGTCGGCCTGCCTAGGGACCACTCCGAGTCCTACCATACGTTCATGTTCCGGGAGTTCTTTTCGCACAGTTCGTTCGCCCCCTGTTATCGTCTACACTAGTAACCCTCACACGTCTCCAAGTTGACATACCCCCCTCGCAAGTACATATTCTCGATGGAAATGCACCCAACCTCGTCGCGGAATGCGATGTATATGAGGCTGCCATCAAGTCGTACGGCGGTATCGAACTCTTCCTCGGCGGTATCGGCGAGGACGGTCACATTGCGTTTAACGAACCCGGTCCGTCCCAGTCCGGAGAATGACGTGATGGCGTCGCTGTCTTCTCATACTCACCTTATCGCCTCCACTCACAGGCTCGTCCCTTGCGTCCCGCACGCGCATCAAGACCCTCGCATACGACACCATTCTTGCCAACGCACGCTTCTTCGATAATGACATCTCCAAGGTTCCTCGCATGGCGCTCACCGTTGGCGTCAAGACGGTCCTGGATTCCCGCGAGGTTGTTGTCGTCGTCACCGGCTCACGCAAGGCTATTGCGCTGAGCAAAGCAATCGGTGCGCGTCGCTGACAGTGTCTAGTGGATCTCTGACTTCTTTTTTTTTGCCTGGGTTGTTGCGTGGATGATTTCGTTGGGTTAACTAGAGGAGGGAGTGAACCATTTGGTGAGCCTTTTCTTTTCCATTTGCGCGTTGATGCTGAACGACACGATAGTGGACGCTCTCTGCACTCCAGCTCCACCCTTGGGCGTTGATCGTCGCCGACGAGGATGCCACAGCAGGTATGTCGGACCGGGGTGATGACGACATTTTTGACCTCGCCCGCAGAACTTCACGTCAAAACAGTCAAATACTTCAAGTCGATCGAATACGTCCAAGAGCAGGTTGAAAGGGCCAGAAAGGAGCAGCTTCAGAACAAGGCAGAAGGCGGTGTGCAAGCGGGGGTTCAGGAATGATGTTTCGGGCAAACACAAGAGAGATAGTGTAAGAGTTATTTGTGACGTGTACAGTACAAGAAATTAGATTACCGCATGGGAAAGGTTCACACAGCACGTGATGCGAAGCAAGCACGCCATAGCACGCCATCTCTCTAATGATATAAAGAAAACTTGAGACGGTTCTTCTGTTGAATTCCCCTCTGACAGATGCTTTTTGTGTCCTCGGCCAAGATCTCGGTGAACGCGGCGGGTCCCAGTCCGACTCACCCCATGGAGCTTCCAACATGACCGTGTCTTTCAGGTCCCTCAAAATCGAGGACTGGGTCGCCTAATCTCCTCCTTGGAACCACGCCCTCTGGTACGATGCGGCGGCCACTACTACCCAGGGAATCTTCATCGGCCCGTCGTTTTTCTCTCAGATCCTTTTCCCTACCGACCACGCTCGCGCCTATCATGTGGTTGTCTATTCATTGCTACCGCCTCGTGTTGCGTCAACATCGTCGTATGCGAGATTCGAACTCCGCTTATTCGGACGATTCAGGTCCAAGCCGATTCTTTGCGACGGCCCAGGCTCCAGCCCGACTTGACCCGTGTGAACCCCGCAATTCATGCTTTGTTTTTACGTTTCAGGTGTGTGGTTGGCATCATTGCTTCTATATTGAACAGAGCTCGTGTCTTGATCTGCCTCTTTGAGCATAGTTGCTCCCCAGCATTATGGACACGAGTCTCAGATGCCGGAACAAGTTGATGATTTTTGTTTGGATCTTTTGTGTACGTGTTTGTATCCCCTCGTCTCTATAAATTTGCTCTTTTTGCCCCCAATCTGCATAACCGTCCTGTGAGCTTTTGAGCATGTCTGCACTCTCCATCTCCTACACTTCCAGTTTCTCTGATTCTGAGCGATCGGGAATCAGCACCCCGAGTTCTGAATTTGTGCCCTCTAAGCTTTATCTCCTACCCCCGCACTTCATCGATGGTGCCCGCCTCGATGCCTTCACGTCCAAACTTGAAAAAGGCTATGGCGACAAGATCTTGCTGTCCGTCGCCCACCAGGGTCCGTTTGACTCGAATGATGTTCAAGCTGCTGTGCACCGCCTCGGAGAGGCCATTTCCGATGCTTGTGTAGCAGACAAGCAGTGGGTCAAAATTCCGGAAGGTTAATCGTACAATGTCGCTCGTGTCGTTGTGATCTAACCTCTCTACTCTCAGGTGGCGCATTTTACCTCGTCGACGGTACATCTATTCCACTTGGGGAGGTCTCGTCGACCGACGAGTTTTTCAACTCGCATAAAAAGGAAGTCGTTCTGGTGGGTGTCATGCGGGAAAATGGCGGTGCTTACATTCAAACTGATTGATGCTGATTCGCATGCGAATCTAGACGACACCTGAGGAAGCGTTGAACATCTTTTCCACGAGCGGTCTTCGTGTCATCTTTTCTGTCTCTTCTGGTACAGAAGCCATGTCTCCGCCTACAGTGGGTGGGGGCCGCAGCACACTCTACCTTCTCGAACGTCCCCAAGTGTCATTCCCCCCACTGCCTTCGCTTGTCCCATTTGGTGTGCCTACCCTGGATGACTGGCGTGCTTTGTGGGCAGCGTGGGATCTCGTGACACTCGCTATGATCCCCCCCGCAATGCTGCACCAGAAGCCGATCGACTTGAGGCACAAATGTCTATTTTACATTGGCCACATTCCAACGTGAGGGAAATTAACAGTTGACTGTGCTCGATGCTGATGCAGGCCCTGTAGGTTCTTGGACATGTTGATGAGCAGGGCGCTGGACGAACCCAACACTGAACCCAAACACTTTACGTTGATATTTGAGGTAGGTCTTAGAGCGTGGGTGCGCTTCCTGACTATGATAATAACGTTCTGTTATAGCGCGGCATCGATCCTCATGTAGATGACCCTGAGCATTGTCACGTAGGTCTTCTCTTCTCATTTTCGCTCTCTTTCATGACTTATCCGTAACTGGACAGCGACACTCCGAAGTTCCTGACAAGGACGAAGATTGGCCAACGTTAGGGAGCATTCTCGCATTCCGCGACCGCGTGCGCGCACGTCTGGCGCGGTTGTACGATGACGTCGCCGCTGGACGACGGAAACTCAACAGACACGTCGCTCGGATGCTGGCGATGACGCTAGAGCACGAGGGTTGGCACGTCGAGGTATGTAGGGCCGTTCTGCTTCATCCTCTCTTTGTCATGAGGTCTGCGCTGACCGCTATGTTTGCTTAGACACTGTTGTACATGCTCATCCAGCGCGCAGGTACGGGGACGCTTCCACCACCTGGCTTTACGCCTCCAGTTTGGTCTGAGCTGGCAGCTGCGTGGGACGCTAGCGTACGTGCGCCGAGCACTCCCACTGTCACCGTTGGGCCGGCGACAATCACGATGGGGCACGAAGACTGCGAAGGGGATGACCTAAAACCCGAGGTTACTTATGAAGTGGATGGCCACCAATTTGGATGGGACAACGAAAGCCCCGCAAGGCAGGTCGAGGTGGGCCAGGCGCGCATGGAATGGCGGCCAGTTACCAATGAGGAGTATCTCGCATATTGGAATGCAGGTGGAAAGACGCAGGTGGGTCTCCCACCGAGTTGGGTACCGTGCGAGGAAGGTTTCGAGGTCAGTTTCTCTCTCGGATCCATTGATGTTCCACCGTGCTCATTCCAGGTAGGTTCGCACTGTGTATGGGCCGGTACCGATGAAATTCGCAAAGCATTGGCCAGTCCTAACATCGTACGATGGTCTGTTGACGTACGCCAAATCCAAGGGTGGACGACTTCCGACGGAACCTGAGTTACGTCTCTTCCTCGACACTTACAACGTTGGCTACGAATGTGGCGCAAACGTCGGGTTCAGGAATTGGCATCCCGCTCCGTAAGTGTTGGTCTACTAGTAATCCATTTCCTCGCTCATGAGAGAATTCGTATTGCACTTGAATCAGTGCTACGGCAGGTCTTGATGAATGTGGCGGCAAAGGCACCAACGGCGGCGTCTGGGAATGGACTTCGACCCTCTTTAGCGATCACGACGGTCTATTCCCGACCACCCATTTCCCCGGGTACTCGACCGACTTTTTCGACGGGAAACACCACGTCGCGCTTGGCGGATCGTACGTGACGATTCCACGTCTCGCCGGACGACGGACGGTGCGGAACTTTTATCAGCACAACTATCCGTATCCCTGGGTGGGCGCACGAGTGGTATATGACGTATGATGTGCATGTGACGGCACGCTTTGGTTATTTGACTGCGACGCGGGCGGTCGCTTTTGTTGCGTTGCATGCGGATGGTGTAAAATTTCTTTTTTCTCCTTATCCCTTTGTATTTTTTGTGACACGCCATGTTTTCCTCATGTATCATACATGTATGCGACCCAATATTAACGATTAGTCGCAACTTTATCAAAAAGTGATTGAGATTTTTGAAATATGTAGGTCTATATATATAGCTGCCAAGATCCGTTCGGGCTCAGTCGCTCATAATTAATGTTGCAGAGTCCCCCACTGATCCCAATGATGTATGAAGAACAAACAGTGTCCGAACGCTTCCGATGATCCCAAGGATCTCGATCCAGGTGGTAGAATGGTGGCCTGAGCTACAATTCCGTTTGTTCAATGTTTGTTGATTATCAGATCGAATAGATCGGCACGGAACATTCAAGTTGCAGTGATTCAAAGATCTAGGCTGGGTACAGAATGGCCCATCAATTATTCCGGTTAACTTAGTCCCCAAAAACCAAGATTCTTTCAAGGTGACCAGCAGACGACAGATCCTCGGGACCGTCCGGCATCAACTTGGATGGCAGACGTAGCAACCAGTCAGCTATGTGCAACGACCGTGACATCGCGGAGACACTGAATTCGCAACGAGTCCACACCCGAATGTCGTCGGTCCGTGACCGGTCCGAGAGTTGTCCGGAACTTTGTGACAAGCGGAAAGCCGATCGCCGAAATCCCCACCTCAAGACCCACGCTCGACGACGTTCGCTAAGCGTTGTCCACCTTGGTGAGAGCACTTACAGTGGGAAGAACGATTTCAATTTCATGGAGGGGTTACTCGAGTGTCCCGGGCCCGGATCCGAGCGATGACCCTGTCTGTTTGACCTAGAAGCATAACCTCAGGGCGATGATGAACCTCGACGCAGCCATGCTTTAATGATTCTTGGTAGCCGAGACGCACCCACTTGAACGTCGCCCACCAGTACACCCTCAAGCTTCGAAGGCGGCGGGATCTTCGCGTGTGGTGCGTGTCACACATCGAAAGTGAGGATCCTGCCATTCACTCGTCCACTCAACGACCACCAACCAGCCAGTGGAATGGATCAACTATCTTTCTAACAACAACGCCTTCTGTAATAAAGAGGTTTGCTCCGTTACGACGGTGAGCCTCCAAGGCACTACAAATGTAAATGGACAGATCTATCTAGGCACGACGCACCGCGTCTGCTATCAAATGACTCCTCTCATAAACTTCATGTCCGTCCATGCCAGCAGCAGGCGCTGAGAAACGGCGACCGGGTATCCAGCTCCTGTTGGCCACGAAAGGCCTGGTCATCGATACTGATAAAATGATGATCAGAAGAAGGGAGTCTGCAACAGCCTCCTCATCATCGTCTTCAAACTTGGTATAGCCTGCGATCTCTTCCCGTACACGATCACGTAGGCCGGACGCACCGCGTCGTTGTCATATATGACCGTCTCTGTCAAACGCCGGTTTGGTGAGACAAAATGAGCAGACATTCGATGACTGACCTGGGTTGACCAAATCCGATTCTGGTCCTGTTTCTGCTTCGACCTAGATAACATCGTCTCTTTCAGAACTCGTGCAAGAATCGGCAGAATGGTCTCATACCGAATTATATTCAGGCGACAATGGCACAATCTGGGGTGCGTTCCGGTGTGTCTTGAACGCATTCCCTATGACAACCCGGTTTATCAACATCGCACGCAGAGAAGCTCTGCGGGACAGATTAGAGACGTATTCATCCGCCTCTACAGTTAGTGAGAAAAATGGAAGGCGCGCTAGGCTAACTGGAGATAGGAGCTAAACGTACTTGAGGAGCAGGACGTGAGGTAAATGCCGTTGCCATATCTGAGTGGCAACAAATTTGGTTTTGCAGAATGCCCATGCCGTAATATTATACACACCGCTTGAACGCGTTTTTCGTCCCTTGAAGCCACCTTAGCAGCGAATGGACGGGAAAAAGTGGATGTGGCTCACCACACTTGTTCACCGCGAGTGAGGTGCGTAGAATGGAGCAAAGAGAACATCGTTTGCTACAACACAGGAGTACGGTAGAACGTGATTCTCCTAACAGGCATGCGCGGTTTGTGCCGTGGAAAAGGAACTTTTCGTTCCCCCTTCCATCTTCAGCATCTGTGGCGGCTTGCACTTTTGCTCTAAACGAAAGGTCACCAACCAAACGGACCAGCATTGGGAATGAAACAGCACCTATAAGCAAGATATGGTTGTATGGCACGTTCTGGCCATTGGATCTCAAAGACGAACTGGACTTCAGGCCGGTACTGCTCCCAGCGAGACCAACTCTGTGTGAAAAGCTGCTGTACTGTTCTCGTACAAACATTAGTAACTCCCAAGCCAAAAGCGAGTGGGACATACTCTCAGCGAAGACAGGATTGCTCCGGTCGACTTGAACCAAACGGTGACGAGCATTTATTGGACTCTGGAGAGAGACCTTGTCTGCGTACGCCCGTTTTCCCTCGGAAAGAGCGATCATTTCTTCGTGAACCTCGTTGAACGGGTCGTTGGAGACCTGGGGAAAGAGGGGGTTAAAATGAAGAAAAACTGCAGTTCCTGGCGTTTTGCGAATCCTGCAGTCCTCCTCAGCCCCGAGCCCTGTGCACATGTACATGCTGCGAAGTGGTCTGAAGTCTTATCGTGTGGTCAATAAGTGATGCAGTATTGGTGAAACACAACAGCCGGACATCGACGCCTCATGGGTGGGTCTGCTTTGATAAGTTTTAATTGGACGGGCGTAGCGCAGGGCCGTTCGCTGTGGGGCCGCAGTCGGCTGAGGGATTTCATCATGCTGTTGGTGCGGTAATTGGCCTAGTGGCAGGGCGCCATTTGGAGCCACAGCCCAGCCAGCAAAAGACATCCAAGAAGATTCAGATACTGAAAGAACAGCACTGTTCAACCTGCTATGCTCAGTTTGACGAATAGAATATTGCTCGCAAAGTCCACAAATCCGAGGGTTTGAAAACCAGGCACGAGAGATTACATACGGGAGAACGCGCCAAGGCACATGGAGTACACGTGTTGTTGATTCGTGCAGGAAGTCCCAATACCACTGGCTCCGCGCGCGGATCATTGCTGGACGGCAGGTGTTGGATGAATTGAACAAGAGTATAGTGAATGGGATGTGGAGGACGACATTCAACTAGTACACTGAGCCTTGAGGAGATTGAATATAACTTTGTGCTTGTTGTCACTTGTGAATGAAGTCGCGTAGTCTCGACAACTTCTCACGAACATTGGAGTTATCCGATCACCCGCTCCTGGGTTGTAGCCCACGCGCTTCCTAAACGTCGGATCTTGAGACTAGGATCACCCTCGAAACGTCCGCTGGGAAGGAGCGTGGAGTGCCGCAACGTTATTGGGTAGTTTGGTGAGTAATTTAGGTAAATTATTGGTCTCTTGCTCAAATTTAATCAGACTGCGACGGACAGTGTGATCAACGCACTATTACAACGAATTCAGGTTGTTACAAAAGCAATGAAAAGCAGTTTGTTTTGTCATTGGAGGGGCCCGTTGCATGTGCAGGTAGTTCGTTTGGTGTTCCAGGTAGGCCTTCGTCGTCGTCAGGAGTGCGTTGATTCCGTAGATGTTATGCACTGGCAAACACTTGTGGACGCTTGCACTATCTGCCATTCGATCGACCCAGCCTTAAGTGACTCGGATTCACGTGTCGGTCACCTCGAGCACAAGTGCTGCCTGTTTGCATTCCTCATGGTCTTGTTAGATGTCGTATGAACGGCACTTCCTTCTCATTGAGAAGAGGCGAGAGGTTGCTGGACGCGTCATCTCCGTATCGAGTTCCGGTTTGGTTCCGGTGGCTTACCGATCGACTATCGTACAGAGAATATACAAAACCTGTTACCGTTCACACAATCCGTGACAAACTGTGTGGACATGCGCGTGAGATCATTCTGCAACTGGAAAGAAGTCGCCCGGCACCAGTGAAATTTTGAAGAGGTGGGTAGAAGGCTAGAAGCATATCTAAAAGATGAGACGATCGACTTAGAGAGCGACGAACTGCGATGTAGACTGGATGTGACGAGGGTATTCCAGACCATAATGGCGGTTGCCAACTTGTCCGTCGGCCTCCGAAGTCGGCGCAAGGATGTCTTGTGTCACTGTGAAGTTCTTCACGATCCCGAGTAAGTACAGCCTGGTGTGAGTCTAAGATTAGTCTAGTGTGGAGGCGACCGCACGAACTTGAATCCGTTTGCGATCAAGATCAAGATAATTGGCTGACCTCATCGCATTTACGTCATTGTTGTTCACTGTTTTGGTACGACTGTCCTCACCACCTCAGTGAAGTGATACTACTCGACATCGAACCCGACGTTGACCGGCTCAAAAGACATGTCTGTGAGTGTTTTTTCATTCCTGCGTGGTATTCCAGTGGTTCCATTTGTGTGCTGGTCTCAAGGACGAGCTCGCACGGGCTGGATGGACGACTGTGAGTCTGGATGTGCTGACCCGATCCGCAGACATCCAACTTTGAACGCTTTGTCGAGGTGGGACGAGGTCCGTCGTATTTCGTCCTCTTCTGTCTCTGCATGCTCATTTGTCCCAGTCGTCCTACTCAACGCTGGCCCTTCCGCCGGAAAAATCGCTGTCATCGCAGAAATTATCGACCACAACCGGGTAAGCGGGACGTCCTTGGGCTCTACTTGCTCTCATAATGCGATCTCAGGCCATCGTCGACGGCCCCACTACCTCGGTCCCACGCCAACCCTTCGCCTATCGCCACCTCACCCTCACGCCCCTCTGTCTAACCAACCTTCCCCGCGGTGCTGCCTCAGGCGTGGTACGGAAGCAGCTCGAACAGGAGGATACTGTCGCCAAGTGGGAGAAATCGACGTGGGCAAAGAAACGGGCAGCCATCCAAAAGCGACGGTCGTTGAACGACTTTGCGCGCTTCGAGGTGATGCTGGCAAAAAAGGCGAGACGAGACGTCGTTCGTAAAGCCTTGGCAAAGGCATGACGAGTGTATTTTTTTACTACGATGAATGTAGAAAACTTGCCATTTCGAGCGTGTGTCCCTGAGCAAGCTTGGCCAGATACTACCATGCCCGTCGTACAGTTTGCACCCTTTGCGTCGCTCGTGCAGCCCGCGTTCTGGCACGAGCTAACAACATTCAAGATCGACGTTCTCCGTCTCTCAGAAGACTTGCGGACACTAACAGCCTCTTACTCGGTCGGTCGGTCCATCAGAGATCGCGAGACCGGTCAAGACGTCCCCCTCGGTTGCAATCTCTCCCTCGGTGCAGACGCTTTTGAGAATGCTCCGTCGTGCGTGCACATCGTTGCCCATCGATCACGCTGACCATCCATCCAGGCAACCCGCCTTGTCCGTCCCAGCTCACGGCGTGTTCAAGAACTACAACACGATCGAGGACTTCAAAGCTGCAGACAAGGCCGCCCTCTTCAACTCTGTCGCCGACGAGGTGCGCCATCTCCATCGCCACACTGAGCGACTCACCCACGCGCTTGCAGATGTGGACCAGCATCATCGAGCACAAGGACACCTCGAAACTCAATCAATTTCTCCTCATCACGTTTGCAGATCTTAAGAAATACCAGTACTATTACTGGTTTGCGTTCCCCGCGTTCGTCGCCAAGCCAGCATGGGAGATCGTAGATGGCGGCTGGAAGGCTGCCGAACAGCACATCAGTGCAGCTCAGGTAACATCTCTCACCTTTGTGCACGCTCGTCTGACTACCGGTACAGCTCACGTCGATCTTCGGCGCACTCCACGCCGAGACCAAACCGTATTTTGTCGTCACGCTGACGGGCGACGCAGCAAAGGTTCATGCGATCGACCAGCTCGATGCGCTCATCACCAGCGACGAATCCGTGAGTCGCCTTACTTGTCTGTGGAATCCGCTTGTAGATCGTGTGCCGAACAGATCATCGGCTTCTTGGACCCCTCTGCCTCTCCAGAGAACCCAGGTTGGCCACTCCGTAACCTCCTCGCCTACCTCCATGCCCTCTATCCATCTCATACTACCTCCGTCCGTGTGCTTTGCTGGCGCGACGGCGAACTCCCCGCGTCCGGCAGGCCGTGGAAGTCCCGTTTTGGTGTCGTGTCGCATTCAGGCGGTGCCACCACCAAACCCACCGCTCTCGGCTGGGAACGCCATCCGACGACCAACAAACTCAGCGCGCGCATGGCCGACTTAGCGCCCATGATGGACCCAACGAGGTATTTCGTTCTTTCCATCCTAAGACCCGGTTGTTCATACTACGTACAGGCTCGCGGATCAAGCCGTCGATCTGAATCTCAAGCTCATGCGCTGGCGCATTCTCCCCGCGCTCGACCTCGAAAAGGTCGCCACAACTAGATGTCTTCTCCTCGGTGCGGGCACCCTCGGGTGTTACGTTGCCCGCACGCTCATGGTACGTCAATCCTCCTCGATGTGCATCACGCTCACCCCTTTGGCACCAGGGCTGGGGTGTCCGAACGATCACGTTTGTCGACTCCTCCCGCGTCTCCTTCTCAAACCCGGTCCGCCAACCCCTGTTTGAATTCGAAGACTGTCTCAATGGCGGCAAGCCCAAAGCGGCCTGTGCAGCAGACAGACTCAAGAAAATATTTCCCGGCGTCGTACGGCAATTTCTCGGTCATCTAACGTGTACTAACACCAGCGTTAGAACGCGACTGGTCACCAACTCTCGGTACCCATGCCCGGACACCCAATACCCCCTGCATCTGTCGCACAGGCGCAGAAAGACGTGGAACAGCTCGAGGCGTTATTTGACAGCCACGATGCGGTATTTCTGCTTATGGATTCGCGCGAGAGTCGGTGGTTGCCCACAGTGTTGGGTGCTGCCAAGGGCAAGGTCTGTTTTCTCTCATTCCTGAACGAAGCAAGGATACGAAAACTGGTGCTTGATAGATCGTGCTGAACGCTGCGCTGGGATTTGATACATATCTCGTGATGCGGCACGGTGCCCGCGCTACTGCGACTAATCCAAACCCAAATGGCCCGAGGCTGGGCTGTTACTATTGCAACGACATCGTCGCACCTGCGGATGTGAGCATGTCATGCGGGTGTGCTCGACGTCGGATGGCTTACGCTTTCATAGTCTCTCTCTGATCGTACACTCGACCAAATGTGTACCGTCACCCGACCTGGGCTGGCCTCGATCGCGTCATCTACTGCCGTTGAGCTCCTGGTGTCGCTTTTGCAACATCCGGATGGGTGAGCCCTTGACCGTGTCTGCACCACACCGTCGTCTCACGTCGTGCACGCTATATAGCCTCCATGCTTCGCCGCCGCCCCCGAATAACACTAACACCGCCACCGAGGGTTCCTCGACCGACAGCGTCCTCGGTCTCGTCCCTCACCAACTCCGCGACTTCCTGGCGCAGTTCCGCACTCTCCTTATCACGGGCGCTGCGTACGATTGTTGTACGGGTTGCAGCGAGACAGTATTGAAGGCGTACGAGAGCGAAGGCTTCGGAATGCTATTGAAGGCGTTCAACGAAACTGGGTACTTGGAGGCGTTGACGGGGCTAGATCGGTTGTATGACGAGGGGGATAAGGCCTTGGAGAACGTGGACTGGGAAGAGGAAGACGAGGAAATGTGAGATTGTACGAACTGTAATTTGTGCTAATGAAAGATGACGTGAGTAAGATGAGGTCAGCATATACGCTGCGGGTGGTCGCACATTGTTGTACACGACGACGACAACGCCATGGAGTCGGAGGAGTCATTTGCACGTCTAGTGCACGGCGCCAACCCAGCAGCGAACAGTCGCTCGCTCCACTATCCGCCGACGACCGCAGCAGCGATGGACCCTTTTTTTGACAACGACGACGACCTCCTCGGCTCAAATCTACCACCAGCGACGCGCTCGCAGGATAGCGGCCTCCCTTTTGCATACGAAGGCGCACCGCCTGCCGGTCTCGGCCCCTCCACCACCGTGACGTCGCTGTCCCGCGTCGGCCATCCCCAGGGCTGGTCCGACGAGGACACCTTCCAAGACAGCGCCTCCTTTCCGGGCGTGCCATCCACCCTAAGCAGACCTGTTCCCCGCAGACGCAAGAAGTGGAAATGGCCATAACTATATCATCCCTTTCACGTCCTTGTCCTTGTCCTCACCTGTTAACAGAACAGTTCTCCAAATACGCCAACCTGTTCTTTCTCTTCACCGCCTGCATTCAGCAGATTCCAAACGTTTCCCCCACAAACCAGTACACTACCATCGTTCCTCTCATCGTCGTTCTCCTCGCCACCGCCTTCAAAGAGGTCCAGGAAGACCTCGTCAGTCTCTCTTCTTTCCTCCGATTCGCTTTCTCATTTTCTTTCTAGAAACGACACCAATCCGACTCGGAGCTCAACTCCCGCATTGCCAAGGTACTCTCTCCCTCCGCCACCTTCGAGGGGCGCAAATGGAAAGATATCAGTGTCGGAGACGTTGTTCGCCTCGAGTCCGACGACTCCATTCCCGCTGATCTCATACTCCTCTCCTCTTCCGAGCCAGAAGGGCTTTGCTTCATCGAGACCTCCAACCTCGACGGGTGCGCCTCCTTTCATTCTTCATCGACCACGCTCATATACCCTCAGTGAAACCAATCTCAAAATTAAACAAGCATCCCCTTCGACCGCAGAATTGACGGCTCCCGGTCTCGTTGCATCCCTACATGGTTCTCTCCGATCCGAACAGCCCAACAATTCCCTCTACACTTACGAAGGAACTCTCGAGCTCCTTTCCGACGCTGGTGTCCCTCGCCAAATCCCCCTCGGTCCAGATCAAATGCTCTTGCGCGGCGCACAACTACGAAATACCCCTTGGGTATATGGTATAGTCGTATTTACCGGACACGAGACAAAGCTTATGCGGAACGCGACGTGCGCATTCATCTCTCTCTTCTCGGTCATGTCCTGATCACCGGTGCCGAATCACAGGGCTGCGCCGATCAAGAGGACCGCAGTAGAAAAACAGGTCAACATCCAGATCATCTTTCTCTTTGTGTTTCTCCTTGCCTTGTCTGTCGGATCCACCATTGGTGCGAGCATCAATACGGTGAGTGGTTCGCAAACGTGCCAGCGCTGTCGTTTATTCCCCGGATCAGTGGTTCCTCTCCGGCTCACAGTGGTATCTCTTTGAATCCAGCACGTTCTCGGGTAGAGGTCAGCCTGCTTTCTTCCTCTAATTTTTGCCTTGTTCTGACTTGCAACGTCCCCCAGCCAAGATGTTTGCAGAAGGTCTTTTGAAACCTTCTCTTGATCGACTCCAACTAACCATAATGTTGCAGACATCCTCACGTTCATCATTCTCTACAACAACCTCATTCCCATCTCTCTCATCGTGACCATGGAAGTGGTCAAGTTTCAACAAGCCGCCCTCATCAATTCGGACCTCGACATGTACTACGCCCGGACCGATACCCCTGCTCTATGTCATACATCTTCCCTAGTCGAAGAGCTCGGCCAGATCGAATTCATTTTCTCCGACAAGACTGGCACGTTGACAAGGAACGAGATGGAGTTCAAATGTGTGAGCATTGGTGGGGTGGCATACGCAGAGGAGGTGGATGAGAGTAGGAAAGCCAATGCAGAGGAGGATGGGGAGGGCGTCAAGGAGAGTTGGCGGACATTTGATGATTTGAGGGGCCTGCTCGACGGGACAGGGACGTCCACTTCGGGCTCGTCGACTACATACGTGGCCTCCACCACGTCGTCATCATCGACCAAAAAGTCCAAGAACCCCTTCGAAGCAGACGTAATGGCTATGAGGGACAGGCCAACAGGCGCGGCGACGTTAAGGGAGAGAGAGGTCGCCCACGAATTCATGACGCTCTTGGCTGTGTGTCACACAGTCATTCCGGAGGTGAGGGACGGCAAGACACATTATCAAGCGAGCAGTCCCGACGAGGCGGCGCTCGTAGCCGGTGCTGAGCTATTGGGATATCAGTTCCACGTGCGTGGGGGCATTTGTCTATTTTGTGCCTCGTTCCTGATTAACGTGCCACTGGGACGGGGGTTGTAGACGCGAAAACCCAAGTCGGTGTTTATCAACGTTCAGGGGCGGTCCGTCGAGTACGAGATCTTGAATGTGTGCGAGTTCAACT